>JAHZNE010006271.1:0-14075 GCA_027744055.1 Callyntrura sp. NNG-2020
GTGTGACGTTAGCCCTGTTTCCACAAACACACAAGTAGGTATCATTCAAAGTATTCGCCAACGCCATCAATATTAGTATTGGGTTTGGCAGTTACCTGGATGGCATTGCCTTGGCGTAGTACGACGAGACGATAGGTTTGTGTTACGAATTTCTCCGGTGATGTCATTGTTTTCATACACGTTGTAGCCGGGTCATAGTCATCTTATAATGACTAATTCAACTCTCTTATGAATACAACATGCTCCAGATCAACCTACAATCAACCAAAACCATACAGCAGCAACCTTTCGTAATATGAAACTGTGTCCTTCTTTACTACATACTACAGTAGCAGCTTTGCAATTCCACTGCTCTGGTGGTAATCCACTTCCACATCAACAGCACACAACTGCAATTTTTTTTATTGAGGTGAGGGAAATCACCATGTGGTAGGATTTTTTCAAAACCGCCAATTAAAACAACCTTTTTTACATTCCGCCCTCACTTTCCAGTTCATTGTTTTGGTCAGCTTTTGCTTGGTCAAGTTGTACAATTTCATCGAATATTCATGAAAAAGGCAGACAGACTGGGTAAAGTATGTGGACACATGAAATCTTCGCCCAGTTCGAAGAAGAGACGCCACTGCAACGATGTGGTGCATCGTACGATACTTTTTTTCACAACAATTATAAATAGCAGGCAATATAGTGGATCCCCAAACAGCCGATACACTTGCTTGGCAGTAAAGAGATGTGAGTGAACCATATAGATATAATAGGTACAATTCATGTACGAATTGTAAGTACAAATGCATGCAAGCAAATATATACTGCGTGCATGCATACCCAAGCTTTACCCTCTAACTTGTGTAAGCTAAAAAACTCATACTTTTCCTTTTGTTGTTTCTCCCTTTCCTTTTACCCTTATAGTTAGTAAGCATACGTATATGAAGCAAAACACAATACGTCGTAGTAAAACTCTCATCATCATGCAATCCTCTCTGCGTTTGATGCTTACTTTTCGTATTGCATTGCTGCTAAATACTCAACTACCCTCTCTTATGCTCATCGCAGTTCATTCATCAGGGCATTTTATTCTCGTAAACTGTAAATCGTTCCACCTTGAAATTTTTGCTTAACGAGCATTTCTCATCCCCAAGTCTGAGGCTTGAACACATGAGAAATGCTAATTTTGTGGCAAATCTTATTTTCCGGCCCAGGGGAAATCCAAGGCAAGAAACGTACCCAGTGAACAACCCCCTTTTCTGTATTGCTCTCCAAGTCGTGTGTGGCAGTAAAAACTGTGGCAAAGTTGCACACTGAAGCTCAGTCAAAACTTCACCGCAGTCTGAGGAACTTGTATTCTTTGTATTTAGTCTTTTAGCTCTGCAAGAAGCCCTCTCTCTCGTGACAGAACCAACACAGCAGCGCAATATACTCTCGTTTCTTCGCTATATACCATGAAGTGTTACCACTACCACTGCAGCAGCAGCAACAGCAAAAGTGTTCATGCTTTATCTATTTTTGCAAGCTCACCCATCCAAGAAGAAAAGAACGCATGATCATAGTAGCGAAAACCAATCAACCGACGTACCAACCGGCACACACGTTTTTCTTGCGTCTCTGGATTTATTTATTCAAAATTGAATGCTGCTTTGAGAACTCGGTTACCTTCCTATTTTAAGTTTTTTAACGTTGCGAGGCTTCTGTTTAGATATTATTAATACCACCATCATAGTCTGTTGAAACTGTCAGCAATTATTAATATGCAATCGGCTTTCTGACTTTCCGACTGCACCTAAAACAGACTTGCACAGGGGATAGGGCGGTTGACAGTACCGATAACCGATAATAGCATGCGAAGAATTTTATGAGCTTCCAGCAGCAGTCAGTCGTGGTCGTGGTAGCCAATGACTTTTTTGTGCTGCCGTGATACCCTGTAATTATCTCGAGCTGTGTGTTTTGTTTTTTGTTGTGACAGCAGCTTTAAGAACAGAGCACAGTTTATTTTGTGAAGTGGGCGAGGAGACAGCGAAGAAGTTTTATTTATGGTTTTATGAACCTGGGTGACGCCACGCATATGACGTGTTGTGAAACAGAGACAGCTAGATCAGCCCATGCAAGTGTTTGCCGACAGGACAGAGAAAAAAGAGTAAATACATGACATGTGCTTTTTTGTTTGTTTACATTGTCATGTACTTGTGTGGCGCTCAGGTGAACTTTGATCGGTGACACTTAAAACAGCTAATTTCAACAGTTATCAATCCCTGTTAATAAATGAAGTGACCGTGATTAATAATACTCAAATTAAGATAGAATTAAATCAGTCTCGTTTTTAATTCTATACAACCTAGCATTTCCAGAAACAGAGAAACACCGTTGTATAGTTTATTGTCACAAAGAAATGAGTCGTTTTTGTTTATTTTATCGTACCAATTGTTTTGCTACTGAAGAATTTATTTTCGTCCTTGGTTCCGGTCGGTGATCTGTTTACGAAAAGTGATAAAGCAAATTACAGGAACAAATCAAAAGGAAACTTGTAAAAACTCATGTTATATAGTGCATCAAGAATTTTTAGTTAAATTGACTGGACAATTCAAATTGTATATATATTATAATAGTAGAAATTCATTAAGCGATGACGCAATTTCAAAGATAACGTTATTTATTCGAATTAAACTGTATTTAAGAAAGTAGGGCATGTGGTATGACTAAATATAAATCGCAATGATGTAAAATTTATCAGATATTTTAGCGAGCCCACGAGTTAACTAGTCAATCAACAACTGCATCATTACCAATTACCAAAATATTCTGTTAAATTATTATTCCATTGCCATAAAGAAGTAATTTTTCTAGTCAGAATCTCTACCAAAACCGAAACCACCAACATATTTGCAACAATGTATAATTTTTTGTGTAACATCAACATGGAAATGCGCAAATCACATTCACCGTGTTCATCGTCATCATCGGTGAAGCGCGGGTTCCCTTCGGATCAAGTAGCTAGACTTTTATACGTTACCTTCGCGTTCGGAATTGTGATATTGTCCCTGTCTTGCGCTTCAGCTAGTAACGGTACATCTTTTTATAAACAAACATTTAATTTTTTAAATTAATAATGAAAGTATATTTTTGTAACTTTTTACGTATGGTCTGGTCACTTTTCAAACATCAACGTAAAAGTCCTTTTTCAACCATTCTGTCATACATATATGTATGTTTATGTTTGGCTGTGCCGTATGATTTTTTCTTGTGCTCTTTCTTATACGTTTGTCATTGATTTTCATATAGGCGCATGCTCAACAAGTGAGTTTCAATGTGACACGGGGCAATGTATTCCTGCGTCGTGGCAGTGTGATTTCGACCATGACTGCCCGGACGGTTCTGATGAAACTGCTGCAGCTTGTCCAGGTACGTTTGAGGACCGTTATCTTTATCTTCAAAATTGCTTCTATTGTTCCATAGATGTTTTGGTGATTTCAACTAATATGCATTTTCCGGAAATGTAATTAAAATTTACATCTGGCACCCAGCGAAGGACTCTGTCTTTTAATCATATTTTTAAAACAATTTAAAAATGTTTTACGCATTTATTGATCGCTGTGTTTGTAGTTGTGAGTTTAAGGTCCATGAACAGGCATCACGCGATTTCCGCATTTATCTTACTTTCTCTGTCATATTCCTACATGTATAAAGTTTACATGCGTGGTGCATTAGTACAAAACAGAATTTAAATAACAAGTCAAAGATTGATGCGATAGCGTTGTTATTCTGAGGATGATGATATTGGGGTCATCTACTTCCCAAAATGGAATGCGATTACCGGCTTTGTGGGGATGGAGCTTATTTCGTCCATGTGCACAAAGCGATTACATTGGGATCGCACACATATATTAATATTGTAGGTATATTTCCTTCTTCACATTGATACTGTTATCTCCAGTAATATTTTTTTCTGATGCGGATGGCGTCTCATCTTTTTTGCGCAAACTTAAATTAAAGTGATAGATAAGTTGTAAATAAGTAAGTAACAAGCTAAGGATGTCAAATGGCTCTGTTTATACATGTATCTTGAAGCTTCCCTCTTCCTCTCCCCAAGTTATATGCTTAATGCTTATTATTAGTTATTATGAGCGCTCTCTTTTTGACCATTTAATGACCAACTCAAGAGATTTGTTGAGAAATAAATACATACAATCTGTTTGTATTTAGACACATCTTGAAAATGGAAGTTCATTGATGCCATTGCCAAATGAGCCGAGTTAACTGTTGCTGGAGTTATCCTCTTGGTCGGCTTTCAAGACACTCCTGACTGCTTTCAACCTCGAGCACGAATTTGTTAATGCATCTATGTATTTTGGTGTAATCAATGCCGCAACAGTAAAGTAAAATGCAATAAAGAATTGAATTGAGGCTAAATTTTCCAAAGAATCCTAGACCCCTAACCAACCACTTGCATTTACTTGATTTGATGTTGTGCTGAAAGAGACTGCGACTGCATGGTCATGCAGGCTACACTGTCCATGTTTACCCCATCTATGCGGTCTGTAGTGCATAAGTAATACGATAAAAACTTATTTATTCGTCTGGACATATCCGTTATAACTATTTACATTTAAGTGTATTTGATTTCAGAGAGAAAGTGGAAAATATAAATAAAAAGTATAGACATTCAATTGAGATAAATCTACGTGTTGTCGTTGTGCCCAAAACACTATCGGCAGGATACAGATAAAGTTTATTCTACTCCGTTAACTGAATTTTGTACACATTTCAGTGTAATTATAAGTTTAAATGCTACATACAAGATAAGAGTATAATGCAGTAACAACTTTAACACGTTAGGCATTTAACTTGATCCGGTTCTCCTCGAAAAGCATTACCTACACATGCACTGGACACGCAGGTTGTCGTCATCTACAAATTGTTAACCACGTACAACATACATGACAAAATACATTTAATAATAACCTTACTACCTAACAAATTGCAAAAATGTAATCTGCGAAATCCTTGGTCTACCTGTGAAATGAATAGTATACCTTGTTACTTTTTTGACTACCTATAGGTAATTCCAGTCATCTCAAAAAATGTACGCATTTTATATAATGCTGCATATAGACTGTTATCCATACCATAAGTTGTTTGTTGTACTACGTCACGTCCAACTTGGTACGTGGCTATGAGAAGTCATGCGTCCGTTTATACTAAGAATATACGCTTTTGTAAATCATCCGATCGTCTTAAAATTAAAATAAAACTATTCGGACCACCAATCATTCCTTGTCTGTTAAAATACGTAAATAACTTACACCATGCACCCTGCTTTGATAATATGATACCAAGTACTTTGACTGTGGAATGGTAATGATAAGGTATTATTTTCCATGATGTCCTTCCTCTTCACTTTTTTGCAGATGTCAGTTAAGCTATTAGGCACGTTTTATGTTGAGGAAGGTTTTACAATCTGTAGCAACTGTCGTCATTAGCTATTTAGTCACCGATTCTCAGTTTGAGTGAGCAGAGGATACACAGAAGGCGTTGATAATGTAGAATAATGGACATTGACGTTCGTTGATCCTGGTATAATTTACACAAAGTAGTATCAAGATTGTGCGAAGATTCGTAGAAAAAACATACACGAATTTAGATAAATTTTCTACCCAACGGGCATGTTCTTCAAAATAACGCTCTTACGCTTCGTTTCTTACAAAAGGATGCCACCAAAATACACAATGTGATATGATGACTAATGATTGAGCAGGCCAGCCAACGCACGTATGTTTGCGTGCGACTGTCATAGTACTACTTTACATATTCTACTACCGGCACATCACATCAATCCATGCATACATGTTTGTTCGTATACACCGACTAAAAAGTTTCTTCGTCATCATCTCATTCATCACGGACGTGAAATGACGATATTGGTAATAATGTCCGTTCGTAACAAAAATACAATCAAGAATACCTTTCCATTCTTTTTTCCTCCTGCATTCCTGTCTTGTTCCCTGACATGAACATGAACTCTTGCCTTTAAAACAGATTTGCCTTTTTTAACAAGGCAGCACTAAACCTGGCGATATATTTTTCTAGATAGTACTTTACCATACGGCTGTCTTCCCCACATCAATCCACTTTAACAAACTTAAAGTCTTGAACTAAAAATTGGAAGTCGTTTGCTGTGCTATATTGTGTTTTGGCACACATCAAAGAATGGCTATTATAGGGTGTTTGTTGCATTCATCAAAAAGATAATGTGCACCAATTATTGCCTTCGTCTTTGCACTGAACTTTACAACAACGGTTTGATAAAAACGTATACTACGACGTAACAAAAAAAGCCGGTTACCGCTGGCTGGGGCTACTGTAGCAAAGCTATGCAAGGGAGTGGGTTATTATTATTATTATTATTTTGATATGTACTTTTCAACTACCACTACCTAATTCCGTTTAATATTACGTTTCTATACTGTTGTACAAACACTACTACGTGCATCGCCACAGCGTAAAAGATGGAATTCGCATATTACTGTTGGTCTTTTGGTACTGTGCATCATCATTATTATCAGCAACGCAATATGTGTATACTTTTCTACTTATCTGATGAATAGGGTAATATCAACTTAGCGTAAATGAATTTACATCAATGCCTATTGTAAGAACTAGTGGGTTCACAGAGTCTTCATCATGATGATGAGTATAAGTACTAACAGATGCGATTTTTGCCAGTTACTGCAATTTGCACACATCTAGCTTCCCTCGTGTCTTCGCTTCATGAAGTCTATCCCTTGTAGTTTCATCGTGAAAATATGCGCACATAAGCGTACGTGCACGTAGAGAGTTTTCATGTTTTGGTTAAGTGGCAATAGAGAAGAACCACTAGTACAACTATGTTTTTCCTATGATAGAAACTTTTGTACAGCTACACATCGTATGACCTAGCAGACAAGACTCTTAAACTTCAATTCTTTTATTCAAAAAGACAAAAACTAGAAAAGCGTTAGTTATAGCTCCCAGAGAGTGTTTAGTTGTCACTGTGGCTGAAAAGGTGATGATATGATGGCAGCATATTATGAGTAGTGGGTTTGCTGTTGGCATGTGGGTATATGTGTATGTTATGATGAGTCTTGTACTCGTGCTACGCATACTCCAACGTGTGCTCCAATTCTTTTATGTGCAAGCGAAAAATTGGGAAAATGTGAAGCCGGTACGCTCGTCACATACCGTAAGCCGAATGTGTATGTTTACCAACGTTAAATACAATTTGTTTGGGCCACACCAGGTACAGGAGATCTTCAAATCTATAATTACGTCTACGACGCAATGCAGCATAAATGAAAGAAAAAAATTAAATGGTGGCATATTTACATTATTGATAATCATAATATTCATGTTTATTATAATGGTTATGACCATCTTGTCGTATCATCACATTTATCAGTGCTGTTGTCAGTGGCCGACGACACGCAATAAGCGTTTTTTGCGCTTTAAAATGTAAGATTATTCTATTATTTTGCATGAATTTTGACTGGCTCGATTCAACTAATTATTATATTTTCCTCTTTGATGAAGACAGACAAGGCACACACACTTTTATTGTGTGCCAGTCATTCTCTCAGACAAAAGGCAAAACTCCAAGTAAGTATGCAGTCAGTACGATGGGAAAATGTATGAATAGTTAGGATATGGGAAAGGATATGAACTAGTAGGCAAAGTTAACTCAAGTAACATTTCATGCCTCACGTCATCGTCAGTGGCGTATCCACCATTCCATTCTACTACACACATGCTTTTTACCTTCAACCTCGTCGCCGTCGTCCGTCGCCACCGCCACACCATCATTTTTGTTTGCTTTTTGTGCAATTGAGACAGTTATCAAAACGAAGCCGGTGCGGTGTTTTTACTGTATGGAACTTACTACGTTTCTTTACCTTTACTAACTCATACATAAAATGATGTAATGATATCACTCCTTACTTGTTTTCCTAGTATTACGGTGTGCTCTTTCAATGCACCTTTTAGCAATCCATGTGTGGGAGATTCCATACGTGAATCTCTTTATTATGACGTATTTGTAAAATATTAGTCTACGTGTTTTGGAAAAGTAATGCTGCATCCCACGAATATACTCTACCACACACTAAATTGTAGTAAACCATGTACTAAACAGTATGACTCAATGTCGAATCATTTATTATTGTTTGCTCATACACAATTCTGGCTCCTGTCCTTGAAGAGATAGTTGGCAATCATCAGATCATCTCGTAACCACACACTATTCATCTCATCCGATTCACAACAATAACTTTTTTGTGAATCTCTTGTGCTTTATTCTGTCATCAATTTTCTTAAAGTAACGTTGTGTGCTTATACTGTTAAGTTATGACGAGATACACCTAAATAGAACAGGCAGACAATATATATATTATATAGATGTATATCACACAGTGATGTAGTTCGTGAATTCGTGGATATTCCCATGAGCTCCCTGAGATCTCATAAACGTTACGTAGGTATTTATAAAGCTGTGCTGTTGTAGGTGGGCATCATATAGACATTAATAGTAATGGGGATAGGCCACGCAACCACTGGCTTTTCCTTCCTCACTGGAATTATTATTGTAGATCATTTGTGGGATGTTATTTATACAAAGCAATCTTTTGCCAACCAATCGTTAACATCATGCGATGTGCGATTCTAAAGACTTGTGAGCTAAGGTCATCATCCGGTATATTTTGCAGAAAAAGTTTAATAGTACTTATTGTATAGTATGTGTCCAAATGCATGACCGAACGAAAATAACGATTTCATCTACGCGGTGCCAATTGGGCTCGTTTTGAAATCACATTTTATATTACGACCATAATATTAGCCTTAAAGAGTGTTTCAGTATTGCGGGAAAAATTCGAAAAGCAATTTGTTCTGAATTTAAGGGTCTGCTATTGACGAGCAGTAAGAAGATGAATAAAGGTATGTATGTATGCCATTTTCGGATTTTCAAGGGAAATTTGCTTGTCTCTATACGGAATTTATTTCTGTGCACATTTTTATACTCCAAATATATAGATGAAATCATATTATATTAGGTTCCCCGAATCATTATTTTGTATGTGTGCTCGCACTACCAGTAAATTTACCCGCCAGCACCTTGTTTACAAATCACACGTCAATTGCAGAAGTTTTCATTTTGATGGCCAGTAGCAAAAAATAAAGAAGTTCGTATGAAAGCAATTCAGCGCTGTTGTGCCAGTGTAATAGTAGTAGTGATTCTGCTGATGATGTAAGCCGAGGAGTTGAGCAAAGCAAAAGATGTGTAATACTTTTTATGTTTTTGCAGAAAAAAGTATCAAATGTCGAACGAAATTCAGCTTCCATAATATATTCGAGATGGAGAGTCACTGCAACGTACAAACTCTAGTTTGTTTTGGCAAACAAATTCTTAACATAACAGTGGCTGTGGCGGGCTGGTCAGGCTGAAATGTTGCCTGCCGATGGGTACGGTATAACGGTTTATCTCAAAAACTTTGTCTATACACTTACAAACCGGCCATGGGGCGTATATTAATACCTATATGCGTATTATGTAATCTAGTTTCATATGAAACTTTTCTGTCTTGACTCCTGCTGACTTTTTCCTAATATTTCCCCTCCTATTTCTTCTTCAGCTCCCGTGTTGCCTTCCCTGTTCGATGAGCCTATACATTATTTATTAAGATGAAAACAGGGTTGGTTTTTGGAAGAGCTTGTGTTCCCTTTTTCCTCCAGCACTGAAGAATCAGCAGCAGTATTGCGTCGTCACTTGCACGTAGCACTTTCTTGTTTTCTTCCTATCTTCATCTCATTTTGCCTCTCTTCTTCTTTCTCCTCGTTTCTTCGTGTGTTCTCCACATTTGAATACGTACACAATTTTCAACTTGCTCTACTTCCACTTCTCTTTTTACTTCCAGACATCAAGAAAAGAAGACAACTCGTGACTAAAGAAAAAAAATGTTTCACTTGCTTCGTTCCTATTTTGCATCTCTGTTTTTCTGTACAAGGTATATAAGAAGGAGAAAAAGGAAGACAAGATAAGAGAGAGAGAGAGAGAGATAAAATATACAGTATGTTGTACTGTTGTAGCTATCTACTTACTGATACGATCTACTTCCACTTGACTGTACAAAGAAGTCTGCTGAGTGGTGACTACGGTTTTAAAGAACATATTTGGAAATTCAAATTGTTCTGGTGTGAATTATGGGAAACTGAATGAGTGCTTGTATGTATGTGTACGTGTAGCATATATTTTGACGACGGTATTTCATCCAGCAACACTTTCATTCTGATGCTATTCGTTTGCTGGTGGATGACGTTTCATCCTGATCAAAATCCTTATTCGGCTGTTGGGCTTACAGAAAAAATAGTTTACTACAGCAGCTCTGATATGATATGACTGTTACGTAGAAGTCACTAAATGCTACATATCTTCCTACCCATCTGCCATTAAATTACGAATTTTCTTTTTCTTTCTTGAGCCATGTTCGACTTTTCTTTAAGATTTTGGTTTGGGCATCGTCGTGGGAATCCTAACATATTGTCCATCCTAAATTGCAACAAAGATACCCAGAAGACACTTTTTAGTCATCTTTTCTCTCTGGTGTCTGGGGTGGCGCTGTTTTATTAAAAACAGACAGCTAAACATGCGCGTGTAATCAGCAGGAACTTTTTATTCTTATTTTGGAGTATTGGTTAAAACACGTTTGTATCGTCAACTGGTCTTTTATTTCATAAATTTCCTTGCATGTAAAAATTACACGTTCGTGTAACCTGTCAGAACTGTTATTTAAAACAAAGAAAACCCCACTTTCATCACGAATTTGTCGTTTCATAATAGCAACACTGATGTTGGTCTTCTTGATGGTCATGTTCAATGTTCTTTCCTACTCTCTGTTTTATTTATACCTATTGGAAATGGTGTGAAATAAATGTGAGACGTGAACTGGTGATGGAATGACACTAGATTTAACTGTTCTAGCCGTGTCATCTTCCTTTGCTTGTTCTTTAAATCCTCCCAGAGGTATATAATTACTGAAAGGAACAATGGTTGGTGTGCGGTCTCCGGTTTGATGGCAATGGTTGGTTGAAGAAAGTTGAAGAACCTAAAAACTTCTTGGAAGCTGGTAATGACCGTCGCAGAGTGAAGCATTAAAAAGTAAAGAAAACGATATATCCGCATTCACTGCCTTTCCCTTTTACATCAACTCGAGGAAAAAGCGATCTGGCGGTGCTACCCAAACGACTGTACACAAACACTGCAGCAAACAGTTTGCACCACGGATGTATACTCGTGTCGTGATGACACATAGCTATACAGCCGTGCATTTACTCATTTATGTTGTTGTCTCGATTTGTATCTCCATTTCTACCAACAAGAAGTTACTTAAGTTACTTACTGTCTCATTCAACGTGACGTTTTGATGGACAAAACTCGTAAATCCTGATGTATCCTACCTAGGTAGATGCGCGCTGTATATGAACATAGTTATAGGTACTCGGCGCCAATCTTTTCTTTTTTGGGGCATGAGAGGTTACACACACGTACCAACCACAGTATTGAAGCACGTCTATAAAGATGTGATGTGTGCGTGTGAAGAGACGTAAAGAATAGTATGGTATTTACAGCTCTATCAATTTTTAGTGTATATTACGTATACCATCATCAGCAAAGTTAAACTTTCTTTACAATGCTCCTGGAACTAATTTGTGGATAACGTATATTTCTAATATGCCCGATTCCTTACAGCATAAGAAAGCAATAAAGGCTCTCTCCTGCTGTGACAGTATGCTTCGACTTGCGTCGGTTAGAAAATGTCCCTTGAATTGTAATGGCTAGTTATGAAGAAAATGAGAGAGAAGACAGGACAAGATAATAAAAGTGGGTGGGGGATTCTTTTTAACTGACATATATATGTAGGTAAGTACATAGGTACACACGAGCAGTGAAAGATCGACCGGAAGGTGCCACAGTTGTAGGAACTAGGCAGGAGAAAAATTGTAACTAAAGCGGCATAAAATGGTCTGTGTGAGCTACTATAAACCCTTCTTACGAGGAAAGTAATGATAATAGATGAAAGAAAAGAGCAGTTTATAGAAATAATTTTGGGAATAGGTCCATTCATTCGCATTTGTATTATGTGTTACCAAAAAAAGAGGAAATGATGGTAATATGACATGACATTTTGCTCAGAGCTTTTGATATGTCACGTTTCACTATTTTTTATATCAGATGTTGTTAGATGTACCAGTGATGATGATCGACTATTTAATGGCTTGTTCCTTGACTGGTACTGACATCTTTTTTCCTCTACGATGGTGGTCATCAGCATTGTTACTACACAACATTCGCTCTCAGGGCACATGTTGGCAGACCTTGTAAGTTTATTGTATTTGCTCATTTAACAAAAACACTGGGATTTTTGTGGAGGAGTGTGTCGGTTACAAATCAACACAAGTACCTATAAGGACGTGGTTATGTTGGTATACTTTTGCTGATAGCGACTAGCGAGCGAGAGAAAAAGCCGATTCAACGACGGGGTGTATTGTACAGTTGAAATGCATGTACCGTCACATTGTGCACATTATTTCCAGCGTGTGTTGAAATTTCGACAATAGACTAACGCATGATTTATTTCCAACTAACTATTGTTGAACAAGAGGGTTTCCGAGGGACAGTGAGATACGACGGTTTTCTTATAATTCCTTGTATGAACCTAGCATTAGACGTATACTGTGTGTGTACTGAACCAAAAATTTATTACATATTACGATTGTTTGATCAAGATCAGAAGCAGGTTCATTAGAAGACAGGCGAACAAAAACGGATCCCCGATAAGTTTCAGTGAGTCAGTAGGTAACGAAATTCTTCATTGGCATTACTACAAAGG
The DNA here is from genome assembly GCA_027744055.1 of Callyntrura sp. NNG-2020. Lineage (NCBI taxonomy): Eukaryota > Metazoa > Arthropoda > Collembola > Entomobryomorpha > Paronellidae > Callyntrura > Callyntrura sp. NNG-2020. The sequence continues at coordinate 12,906 of JAHZNE010006271.1, forward strand.
CAACAGAGCTCTGCTGTCAGCATAATTATCTTCTTCCGTCGGACAATACCGACAGCGACCAATATTGTGTGGTGATATGTGCATTTTTTTTATTCAATTTATGCCTATATGTTCTTGCTATACACAATGCTATTCACTATGCATCAGGGACGTAAAATTGCCCATAATTTTTTACGCAACATCACTGTATCATTATTCTTGAAGCTCATTATTGGGAGCGTTTATATATATGTATATGTAGTTATTATTCATTTTTCTCATAATAAACTCCTATCATCATCAACAGCAGCACAATTACTACACTATCTGGAATTTAAATCCAATCCACCAAGTATGCTTTACTGTCCCTGTCCCTAATCTTTTGTTAACATCTTGTTTCGCTTCTTGTTGTCCAGACAAGGTTTTTTTTTATAAACTGACCATTAACCGTGTGCCTAATGCGCATAAAACTAATCTCTTTTCAGCCAGTTCATTTTCAGTAGAGATACTTATATAATATGCCTGCCTCTCTACCTACATACACCGAACTGGAATGACCATGACACCATAATATATGTGTCTGTATATTATGGTGTACTTCATGCATGGTCATGAGAAGTTTCTTAAATCTCCACTTCTCTCCGACGGACGAACCGAGAAGGAAGAACGCATGCTACGAATTACGGTTTCAGAATAATGAAGTAGTCCACACTGTAGGGGATCCCTTTAACAAGGCATAAAAACTAACAATGTTTACACGACGGATCCACATGAATCATTATTACTTTAATGACCATGCAGATGGAGTGGAGAAAAAACTAGAAACTCCTCCGTGAGGAAGAATTCTGTGCGGTTATTGTGGAAAGTGGAGATGGGCAGCATTACTACATAAAATTGATACTGTGTGCAAGTACAATTATGCAGGCTGCGCTGCAGCGTACTTTCATGTTCCCATCATCTCATTATCATACGTAATATTTAGGTATGGTTGAACTACCTATCAGGAGGGGATGTATAAAACTTTTAAAATTCTAATTGAACTTTTTTGAATCAGCACTACTGTAGAGTTCATTATTATTACAGCATAAAACTAAGTCGCATTCTTCCAATGTGTAGCAGAAAGAGGTGTTTTTATGAAATCTTAGCTTCAATTTTGTAATTATTCTTTTCGTGTTGAATGCTGCTTTACGG
>JAHZNE010006272.1:0-17179 GCA_027744055.1 Callyntrura sp. NNG-2020
CACATATTTCCACTTGTAACAATTTTGCTCTGCTTCAATTTTTCAAATAGTCTCAACGTTAAATGAGGGACCATGTACCATCCAGATTAGTATATAACATCCTTGGTTGAAGGTCAATCTTCTAGTGAAAGTAGAGGGAATATATCTTGTGATATCGTGAAGGACATAGAAGACATATTTCTGAAAATAAAACAAGAGCTGGGTGATCGGGATCCAGACCTTTGTCGAGTGGTCGAATACTACTTTGATGGGAAAGGAAAAGCTATACGTCCTTTAGCCACAGTTGCAATGTCAAGGGCAATCAATGCACACATTCAAGGACCGCTCTCTAAAATTCTCCTTCCAGAGCGAAAACAACTTGCGATGGCAACAGAAATGATTCACACTGCCTCTCTGGTTCATGATGATGTGATCGACAGATCTAACTAGAGACGAGGGAAACCTAGCGTGAACCTAGTTTTTGGGGAAAACCGCACGATTCTAAGCGGTGATTTCATAATGGCTAAAGCTGGAGCAATGGTTGCTCGTCTCGAAAACGATGAGATGATTGAATTATTTGCTCAGATTTTGGAGGATCCAGTGCACGGAGAATTCAAGCAGCTGGAAACCACATCTTTGGAGAAACCACCAGACAGATTTTCTGAATACATTCGTAAAACTTTTATGAAAACCGCAAGTCTCATGGCTAATAGTTGCAAAGGAGCTGCGATTCTCGGAGGCGGCAGTGAGTCTCTTGCAGAAAATGCCTTTCAGTTTGCGGACTTTGGAATTCGTGAAAAAATCAGACGGACTTGAAAAAACAAGAAAGTTAGCAGAGCAATATTGCGAGAAGGCTGTGAAATGCGCCAGACTGTTAAAACCGTCAGCTTACCGGGATGACTTAATAAATTTAACAGAAAAAGTTTTGTGTAGAACCAAGTAGAGTTAGAGTTATTTGTGTTTCATAAAGAAAGTATATTACTGAAGGATAAACCTTCAATGAAATTTATATCTGAAACTTGTCTTATAAAACGAAATAATAATAAATTTAATCGTTTCGTCTTTTCGCGAAATGATCCACTATTACGAACATTTCAAATTTTAATATCATGTAATTAAATTTACTTCATAACCACATTTCTTGTTTTACAAAAAAAGTTATTTTAATTAATTATATAATATTTGTTTCAATGAAATCATACTACTCTTCAGTGATTTTCCTGTGATTTCATAGTTTGTATGTTTGCTTTTCGAACAGCTAAAGCATAAGTATCTGCATCAATATATTCAAAAATGTCCGCTTCATTATCTTCATGTCCACCCAACCAACTAGGTAGAATGTCTTGAGAAATGGTTTCGTGGAGAAAAGATACGTTCTTGTGAAAGATGATCTGTAAAACCAAGATATTACAATTACTATTTTACAAGAGATTTATGTTATGCAACGTCTACTAGAATTTCCTTACACGATTTCGTAATGCTTCTGGAATGAACGGTGATGCTATGGTAATTGCCAGTTTAGTCATCATTGATGTATTGACGCAATGTACCTTTTTAAGCGCCAGAGGAATAGCATTCTAAATGAAAAAATACATTAGTAGATGTATCCTATCATTATTTCCGAGAATTTCCCTAGCAATTTGAAATTTCCCTAAACCTCAACAATAACGCAATTTATTTAGTTGTACACAATTGTAAATGGGATGGAAACCAAGAATAAAAATGAACGTAAACACAAACCACAAATATATCCGAGGTCATTTTCAATCTGGAAGGCGTGATTTCCTTTAAATGATGAAAACCAAAATTTGTCCAGTCCACCACTGCCACAACGCCATTTTTTGTCGCGTCGTCATCCCATATACGTTGTTCCAACTCCAGCACCATCATCCGAATTAAATCTTCCATGCATATGAATTGTCTCATATCCAACGCTACGTTGTTAAATTAATTTTTTAAACTTTTTTATAAGCTATGAAACAGGAAACAGGTCAAATGGTACGACACAACTTTGGAAACTTACGTGGGCGCATAACATACACTCTGCTGCCATTAGGATCTCTGTGCTTCAGCAGGCCAACAAATCGTGGGATGTTCTCTATGTACTTTAGTGAGGATACGTTTATGTCACGAAAGAAGTCAGCATATTTTCTACTTCGTACATCAATGTACCTCTGAAGCTATGGGAGTATAACAAGTGAACAAATATGTATATGGTATATATTATTGGTATAATTTTGACCCCTGATGTACCCGGACATGAACATTTATGGGTTGAAATGGTTTGTATATTTTGTTTAGTTAATGATAAGCTAACAAAATATGAATACATACATCTTTATGAAGTAAGCTACGAAACGTAGTAAACAATGATAAAATCGTCTTTTCACAGCATTAAAACTGGCGTAGAAACAAACTATTTCAAGTAACAAGAATACACCTTGTCACTATTCCTTCTTTAAATTATTATAGAAACTGCATTGATTAGTAAACGATGTAAAAATTAACTATTAAATATATAAGCTTCCAAATATAAGATATATATTCTTCGTCCATCTGGAAGGATTCAGAACTTTTTTCAATAATGTTATTACTACCGTTTGATAAGCATCCGTAATGTCGTACCTCCGTCCCCTCAGAAATGCTAACAAGAACTGGTCGTTTATAGGAATTTTTGAATTCGCTAATACTTCATTTCCTGTGTAAAAACAGGGCGGGCGAGTAAAAAACGAAACAAAATAAAATTACTTTTCCTATCACATTGCAAAGAAAACTTGGCAAACTTTTATGTGTTTTGGAACACCTCAATACCTTCAGCAAGTTGTTTCAGAGTCAGCAGTAGTTCCTGTTCCTTTTCTGTCTCAAAGAGACTACCTTCAGAGGTAGCGATATTCATGTTGAACACATTAAGCTACACAACGATTTCATTGCGTTATGACACCGACCGTAGCTTTGATGAAGAACTATGCACTGACCAGTAATTTGAAAGAATCGCGTATTATTTATAAGTACTACTAAAAACTGAAGTAGTGAGCTGGCCATCCGCATCCACGAATCTACCAAATAAATGCTATCTTGTGTAATCATAATAATGAGAAAGTACGTAACAAGAAATTATTCATAATCATGGTATTTGCTGTAACAAAAGGGATATGTTATGCATTCTTGTGGTTGATACAAAAACAAAGCTCATGCGTCATGACGTCCAGAAGAATAGTACATCTATTACAATCGTTTATACAAGACATCTGATAAAATAGACTCACAAATTGTGAGTCACAATCAGCAAGCCAAGTGGTGAGTGGTGAAGTACCAGGAAATACAGATTTACATGTCTCGTACATTATTCCCTAAAAAATTTTCTAGCTTAGTCTCTCGTTGTCGCATTGGTATATGTACAGTGGCAAAACTTACAACAACCAGCGTATCCTTCTTTCTGTACTGTATATTTCATTAATTTTGATGAACTCTGTTCCCCGATTTCCTCGTGGGTGCTATGCAGACACGGGGGTGCTTATTAGCCAGCGGCAGGCACACAGATGTACCCCTTGATGTTTTAGTACTTGTTCATGCAAGTCAAATACAATTGGAACTAATTGTAATCAGTTACTCCCACCTTTAATCTCCGTAGGTTGATCTCATTAGCTCATCTTAATAATAGATGTGTATACGACCGACCGTAGTGATCCATTGGCAAGTTAATTTCTTTTTTCCTTGAAGAACTACATCACTTAAAAACTTTATAGTAGTAACGGAGGACATGGGGCATCTGTATCTATATGTCATCTTTAAGGGAAATTGGGCTTTTTTGGTGTCCAACCGTTACTCGGTCGGCGGTTCACCAGGTATAGAGCGTAAGGAGGTATCTTGTATTTAATGTATAATCATCCTGATACATTTGTTACTTATATAAAGTTTTACGCTGAATGTTATATATGAAAATGTCAACCCGCATTTTGAATCTGCTACAGACCGATACATGTAAGTGTGTGAAATCCCAATGAAAGTAATAGTAAGTAACGGAGACCGAGGTGCTGTTAGATAATATTGTATTTACATCAATTATATTTATCCATTTCCACCACACCATATAATTCCAGGGGTTGAGATGGGCCTAAAACACAACTAATTATCTTCCCAGGTTATTCAAACAAGCAAGCGCAAGATTTTTCCATGTATTATTGCGTCGCAAGTCAATAGAAATTGTAAATATTTTGCAGACTCAAATTAGTGCCTCTGAACGAATAATACGTGGAATACGTTACGTGTTTATTTAGAAAGCGTACGAGACGAAGAAAATTCATTCATTCACGTAAAAATAATGGAATTTTTCTTCAACGTACGTGTTCCCACTAGTTAATATATCTGTATAAACTATTTGTAAGTTCAAATCGAGAATGAGTAAAGCAAAAATATGTTTATGTAAAATATATATGAGAACCGGCGCTCAAAATTGATGGAATGATACAATAGGATATGCTTATCGAGAATGAGTTTAGTGCATATCGGTCGAAGGGTTTAGGCGCTATGGGAGGTCAAAGGTAATCATAGATTATTAGACCTTTACACTCCTCTGGTCACTCAATCTGTCGCCGTTATGCAATCGATGAGATACGTTAAGATCCATTGTTAATTGTACAATACTTCGTCTCTTATCTAAGTCCCTGTTTTGATTTGAGGGTTTATTTATTATAGAAAGTGAACAATTATTTCAACAAAACCAATAAGCTTTACCATCTCAAAGTACATGTTTTGAAGGTTTGCCTTGTTTATAACACAGAACAACGTAGACATCAATTTGTTCAACGCTCAATCAACGATGGAATTTAGTAAAAATAAAATGCTTCACTTCATAGCACCTCTCCCCAATCAATGTTGTGTCTGGCGTCAGATCCGATTGTCCCATTACACGAATTCGTCTTGATTTGACTTCCGTCTACACAAATAAAGCTACTGTCACCGGAACAAAAATTTTCCCGTTTGAGTTTCATTTGAGGATTATTTATCTTGTTATAGACACATTGAATTGCCCTGTCAATATCCTCCGTCATGTCAGTAGGCAAATAATGGGCGACCTGTTGATAAGCCTTCTTTTCATTCCACCAACGATCTTCGGATGGCGAAAGAGACCATGTCTGTCTGGGGTCAGCTTCATACAAAAGGTAGAGGTCAAACCAGGGACCGCGCAATTGAAAATCTACATCATTTAATCCGTATTCATCATTGAAAGAAGGCACACCCATAGCTTCATCTCCGCCATCTTGAATCCGCTGTCTACGAAAGTGAAGCAAACTGCAGTTGTTAAATTTTCTGGCCGAGCCTGTTAATTTTACGCCCATTTTTTTCAGCAACTCCGGTCGGCGGACAGCAATCTCGTAGAATTTGTAATTGCGAAGTTTCATTCGAAATGACTGTGCCAGCTTATTGAGAGAACCAATGGTTAACTCTGCACACAATTCGTCAATTTTTTGCTGAAGCTTGGTTGCACAAGTGAACTCCCAGTCGGTGCAACTTGACATTCGGAACAGGTATTTATCCATTTTGACATGTCTCTGTAGCAAAGGAGCAATCCACACATGTATTTAGTTTCAACAAAATATTTTTGAAATTGTATGTTTGACTAATTGACTAAATCATTCAAGAGGCTAGGTTACCAACATAAATATACAGGGTAGGCATCGGATAAAAAGAAAAATTATGTTTCTCCATATCCGGCCCAATCTCTTCACAAGGATTAAACTTATCCTTGTTATCGTCAATCTTCCTAATTTTTTGATAAGTTTCCAACGTTGGAATATTACAAAGAGAATCACGAATCATTTTCTCATATTCCTCCGTGTTTGAGGTATCATTATACAACGACCGCTCCAAATGAAGTAGTTCCCAGTAGCATCGCGCAGCCCGCCCACATGCACCCGTTTGGAAGATCCCCAAAGAAATCAGCCAGGTACAATTTTTCAATCTGCCACAGGTTTGAGTAAAACTCGGGGATACAATGGAGAGTATCAACAACAAGCATGCAAAATAGGCTACTATGTTTACAATATATGCCATTTCGTACAAATAGTAGCGCACATAGAGAATGGTGAATCTAGAAACGATTTTAAAAGAAAATTTTAATATTTTAACACCGTATTACCAAAGAGAACGGATAAAACTAACCTGACGGCAAATAGAGAGAAAGAGAGAGGGAGAAAGAATCTCAACTCCACGTAAACTTGAAACATTGTTTAGTCTCAGCTTTTTCTTTTCTTTAATTTGTTGACGGGTTGCTCGGACGCTGTCGTCGTTAACAACACAAGCTTGAAACTTCGAAGCACATGTCATCTTTAAGAGTACTCATATTCGAGATGCATAAGTCCAGGATTCGGGGTGCACATTCGTCGAGGAAATTGTAAAAGTGTTAACAGACTCTGATAATCAGAGTAGTTCCATCCCCTTTCGTATTCCCTACGAATGCAGATATAATAATTATTTTTTTCCTCGCGTTTCTCTCTCGAGTCTGAATGTTAAGAATTTCCTTCATATTCCATAAAAGATTAACTTTTTAAATGCAACTCAATGCAAATGTGACTGACGAAAATTCCATGACATCTGCAACTGGGGATCAAATAAAAAAATCTAAGTCTAGCATCATAGTTCATCCAAAGTCACGAACGTTGAAGGGATCCACAACAAAGAGAACCGTTGAATCCTAAAAAATTAATGTAAAATGGGTCGTTTTACTAATAATGTCTTTATGTGATATTTTTCCTATATACATAATTAGAAGTTTAAAAAAAATGGTCAGATCACCAGTAGGGATGTGCATCACCATTACCATCCATCCACACCGTCATCATTCTGGGTCTTTATTATTTTCCCCAAGGATGTAACAGAAATTATGTGAAAAATACAGGAATTTAAAAAGGAAGAATTAATAACGCGTAAGCGAGTTTTGTAAAATTCAACATGAACCTTTATGATTTATCATTTGATGAGAGTCATATTTTCTGCTCAACTGCTGTAATGAAGTAGCATTAGGTAAATATACATGGACAAACTAAAATATTTATAATGCAGATTAGGTTACCACATCACATGTCACTACACTGTTGCTACATGTAATCCTAAGCACATCATTCATCATTACTTGCATTCTATCGGTCATCATTACCATCATCATCATCATCATCATCATCATCATCATCATCATCATTATCATGCTTTCTGCTATGATGGAAATTCTGCATAGTAATACTGTAAGCGTACCAAATCAGTGAAGATTTTGAATCAATACATTTTTGCATCACTTTATTAAACTGTCAATCAATAATATAATCACTGACTAAAATTTAACACCGTTTTCAGTACGACTTCACTACATTTTTTAACTATTCTCCCACTTAACTACTTAATACTGCTGTGTATCTTTCGCCATGCTGACGCAAAGGTTGCTTTTCATAACATTATCCAAGTTAGTAAAAGCTTTGATTCATGTTTATTTCTCTTATCAACAAAATACTGCGAAGACTTAAGACATTCATCAAACTTATATGTATATCTACCTGAAAGAGATGTATAATGGAAGCTATTATAAAAATATAGAATTAAATTTGATAAGTGTTCACTTTGCCACAGACTCGTACTATCCAGGATGCAAGTTGCAGACGACGACATGCATGTGCGTATATGCTGTTGTGTAGGATGTCTTATCTATCATGGTTCTTTACTTGGTAGAATCCTTAAAAATACATTCATCAAATTATAACAAGTCTGATATTTGTCTTGGAGCATCTTATAACTTGTTATACAGGGGAAAATAATATCCAGAGAGAATGAGTATGAACTTGATTGCACAAACAAGATTCTTGGAAATTATTTATTAAGTTGCATACTTGGAGCCATATCGGTTGGAGCTATAATGAAACACGATTTTAAATAATAAAGTGCAGTTGTGGAAAATAAAACAACTAAAAAGCATAATTTTTCGTGTCAGTACGCACGATCAGTTAATTTAGATTGTGCCAGAGCTACACAATTTTTTAAGTTATAATTACATGTTTTGATATACATTATTACGTAATATTACATATAGTATAGTACACAAAGTGTTGGCGAGAGAGAGAAACAAGCGCAAAAAGGTGTTTCCAGTATTTTTTTCAGTTTCGGACATATGTTACGCACGGCAGCGCTGGTGTTTTAAATAATGAGCTCCGCAACCGATGATAGACGACCTTTCGCCAAAGCCATGCAGAACTACCATTTAATGGATGTAGATTCCACGTCCAGTCAAGCATCTTTAAATATTCCGGAGGACATTGTATTTTTATTCAAGCTATTTATTTTATGACATTTTATTGTAACCAAGTAAAATAATGAGATGGCTACCCTTATACATCGAAACTAACATGACAATCTTAAAATATTTATAGGGAAAACGATATCGAGCAGGAGATCCTGGCACACAGGGAATAAATGTTCGTTTTCTTTTCTTTATCATCTCAATCATTTTCTTTATTTTGTCCCTAATTCTCTTCATTGGCACTATCGTGGCGTATTACAACCGACCGCTGGTTCCGGAACCACATGAAAGTACTTTTTAAATTAATTATTTGTGTGGCATGACATCTTTTATTTTTGTTGGTTTTTTCATGTCTTTATTAATATTATGTATCGTAAAATAGTAGTAACAGCAAAACAATTTGGAAACGAAACTCAGGCAAATCAGACAAATGTGGATGATTCTAACACGTCCAGTAAGTAAACAAAAAGCTGATATCAAATTCTTTTCCACCAACTTTTTATGTGACAAAACTGCCTAAAAATGTCAAAAGTAGTGTTAGCAAAGTGCAAAATTACTTACTATATGGTGTTTGATAAAGGATGGGAGTCTGGCCAATGGTCTGCGTCAATCGTAAACGGCAGACATGTTCGTCCAGGAAAACTTATTTGGAGTGAAGAATTCGAATTTTTTAACAGAACTGCATGGTCTCATATAATCACTGATTCGGTAAATTTGTTTTTGAATAATAGTACAAATATAAAGTATAGCTTATCCATGTAAGGACATAGACATGTATTGCATTACGTATAAAATGACTATATGATAAGGTGTCAGAAGTGGAAGTTGGACTATTCTTCTTCATTGATCTTTCTATTTACCACGATATATAAAACATATCGTCGTCATTTAAGTATGTTTTATGCTGAGCAAATCACAATGAAGCAAAACTTGCAAGTGTTAATTCGGCCTACTTTTAGGGCAACCAATTCTGTTTCAACGTGAACAACCAATCAAACAGTTTTGTCAGCGATGGAAAACTGTTTTTGAAACCAACTTACACAGAGAATCACTTTGGAAAAAATTACACTGAAAATGGATCATTGTGGTTGGGGAAAATGCCATCTGAAAAGTAAGATATAATTTAATGTAAAATAAAACAATTTAACAAAACACATGGCATTCCCTTGTAGCAAACTCTTATCTACTTACGTAGATGTAAAAACAATGATCCCAAAATATGTTGGAAAGGATCTGACCAAGTGGTTCACCCAATAATGACCCCAATGATAAGTTCAAAAGATTTCTTTAAATTTAAATATGGAAAACTCCAGATAAATGCAAAAATGCCTTCCGGAGACTGGATCGAACCGAGTAAGACATTAATTTAATGTGTAATAATTTGTTTGTCCAGTGTACGTCTTATGGACGAATTTTAAATCATGTCGTGTTTCGCTTTATACAATAGTCATATCACTTCAACCTGAAGCGTTGCACTATGGAGATGACCTGCGATCGGGTCAAGTTCATTTTATAGACACTCGAGGAAACAGGAAGCTGTATAATATAGATGGAACTAACGTGGGTTCTGAGCAGAATTGTCCAGATATCAGATTTGGAAATAATGATCATAAAACTGTATTGTATTACTGCTTAAACACAGAAGAAGACGAAGGTTTCGACACAGATTTTCATCTTTATGAGCTTGAGTGGACTCCAGGTAAAGAATAATCATTGAGTGGATGAAAATGTTTACAGTGTACGCTACACAATAGGAGGAATAATATTCAATATCATTTATAAATGAATAAAATGATTACTCGTAGAAAAAATTACTCTTAAAATTGACGGAGAAGGTGTCATTGGGGGACCATATCCTCGCCCTAGTATGTTTAAAGTATGGTCGAAGGGACAACCGGGTCCAAATCCTTGGTATAGTGCGGAAAATAGCGTTATGGCTCCTTTTGACAAAAGTGTAAGTTTGTTAAAAACGTTATAGTACTATTAGGCATAATATTGTTCAAATCTTATTGACTATGTTTTATCTTAAAGATAATATGTAGTTACTATGCTTACTATTTTCCAGTATTTTATAAACATTTATATGTTACGTGTTGGAAATGTAGTAATTCGTGTAGTGTTATGTAGTATTTCCCAATTCCCTTTTTGGAGCCCACTATATTACCCTTGTAGAGAGGCCCTTCTTGTCGTTGGTACAACGGAAGAGCACGTCCTTAAATGCAAGTGGTCTCAAGAGTATACCAGGAAGATCATATCCGAACAAAATAACACACAAGCACAATAATAAGTTGTGGTTTGGTTTCGTATAACCTTGAAATGTATGAAAAACCATTACCATTGTCAACAAGTGTGGTCAAACGTCATTACTCTGTCTATTATGGGCTGTTGTCGTTGTCAAGTTGTTTTAGGTGAAAGGTGACACATCATTGTATTATTTGAAAAGTTGGCCAGAGATGTATGTAGTAATAGTAATGTAGAGCCGGATTACGGTAGGCCAGATATTTGAAGCTTTACAATGGTAGCTATTGCACAATCTGGTTGGCAAGGTAATTGTATGCTTAAAGCACTTGTTGTCGAAAGTTCCTGTTCCATAAAGCACAATTAGCCACCACACGGCACTCGTATTACTAAAATATAGTGCTTTCGAGTTAGGCAGCGGTTTTAACTAACTAATATAACAGATATCAATATCCTTTTCTTTATATATGTGAACTTATTTTGTTTATTATGTTGCTAGTTTTATTTGACGATCGGAATCAGTGTAGGAGGAGTCAGTGGCTTCTTCAGCGATGATTTCGTAAACAAACCATATCAGAAGCCTTGGAATAACACTGACATAAATGTATGCTTTATTCTATTACATAATACAAGTGCAAATAAACCCTTAATTTAATTACGCGTAGGTTACTTACGGCATATTTTTTTTGGTTATAGGCACCAAAAGCTTTTTGGGACGCCAAGGATCAATGGGAACCTACCTGGGCAAATAAGCGATCCGCTTTACAGATAGACTTTATTCGTTTCTACTCTCTAAATGAAACAATACTGTCGGATTGACTAGAGGCGAACCGTTCTACAAACGATAAATTGAAGAGCACCACGAGAAGTAGTCCCCATCAGAAAATGAAAAGTTTAAATACGAGTACCGATCAACTTGCTCATCGTCGTACTCAACCTACACCCCATACTTCTAAAGACAGTTCTGAAGAGCATTATCCGTGGGACGGTTCAATATTTGCTTCCTTTGAAAATTCTGAAGACTTGGAATTGGCCTCTACTGAGTTTGATCATGAGGATCCTCCTGAATCCAAAAAGAATACGAATACTACCATAATCAATGGTGATAATATAGTGCAAAATTCTTCCACTAGTGAAAATTCTACAGCGTTAGTGTCCCTGGTAAAAAATATTTTAATTTTTGAGAGATAAGGAGAGAGGCGCATGGAAAGAGACAGAGAGAGAGAGACGACAATGGGAGAGAGATAATAAATAAATTAGCAAATTGAAAAAGAATGCCTAGTTGGCCATACTTTATAATTTGACAGTTTTTATTGTAGATTACAATGAATGAAGTAACCAAAATTACTGTGATATATTATTTATGACAACCTAGCCTTCTGATTGTATGATGATGATAATGTGCCATTAAACGTTGTTACACGAAACATTTTGTAAACTTGAGTCTGGAAATGCGATTGTATAAAGTTATTATTGAGTATATTTGTAAAGTACTTATAAAGGAACTTATTTACTACATATGAAAGTTGTCGATAGTGATAATATGCTATCTTTGCGATTTTGGAGCACTTACTATGGTTTTGCAAAAGGTTCCAAAGTAGCAGCATAAGATTATAGTTGTATTATGTATGCCACTCTCTATTCCCGAATCCCGATACGAAGTTTTAATATTTTCAAGAGCTATGCTCTGAATATGCTTTGCTTGCTATGCTTTGTCAAACAAACAACGACGTTTGTTTGACATTCTTAACCATATTCCCCTAATATGAATGAGCTAAGGGGCACCAAGCTTGATAAAATTTGAAATCTGAGCTATGCTTTGACACATTATGATCTAAGCAATATGCCCTTTCGAACATTGATGCAATGCAGTTTTCGGTCGTGATCGTTACGACCGTTACGTTACGAAGCTTTTACAAAGTAAAACGTTATTTTCTCGCACCTCGTCTCACCATATTTCTGTAGCTGTCTGTACAGCTTGCTCAATGCTCAAGCAGAAAACATTGAAAAACTGAAAGTAGGAAACTTTGTCAACATAAAAATATAAGAACTAAAAGCATGTGTCGTACAATGTATGGTACACTTTAAAATTGTGTAACGGTATCAAAGGTTGTTGTCCGATCAATTTAAAAGTCACTTCAAGTGAACCAATGACGGGCTGTCAGTATCACACTTTCAGTGATATATATTCATATTTCAAACTGTCAAATGTGTTATGTTACGAATAATAAATATGCCTCATTTCCAGCCTGTTTTTAAACTGGAACATTTTCTAAAATATCTTATCATATTACATTAATACAATTAATACAAATTATTTTAATTGAGACTAAAACATGGACTGGACTTTCAGCAGCGTTTCACTGCTAATTTAGTTTTTTTAGAGATTATTCTTGCATTGTTTGATCAGTTTCCTAAGGAAAATGTACTGATTTTGAATTCGTATGGTTACACTGGTGCAGGATTCGTGGAAAAAATAATCACTCGCGTTTCGACTCTATTTCCTCTAAGGACTAAAATCGTTAATCATGCTACATTGTATCTCTAAGTAATTTGCTTCAACGGATTTTCATGGTAATTATTGTATATTGGACTAGAGTTATGTATGTTTTTATTATGGGAAGTATCTATATTAAAACATCTGCCTTTGTGAGAGAGAAATAGACGAAGTGTACGGTTGACGGTAAGAGGAGGAAGAGGTGTTCATTGACAAAAAACCAGTGCTGTAGGCATTTATGTGAAGTAAACTATGTTTCTGTCAATGGTTACGGATAGCAATATTGCTCTACTATACTATACATAACATCATGTACAAACTTCCTGACAAACACATATTCCTGAAGTGTACGTCACGGCATATCATAAATAGGTATCATTGTCAGTTATCCTCATTTATCATCAAAATATAAGAAGGAAAATGTATTCACTTCATTCCTTTCAGCAAAATGAAGTTCCTTTTCTGAAAGAAGAAATAATGGATGAGAAAGTAGTAAAAAGTAGTATATGATATGTATTATGTATTAACTCCAAAAGTCACTGGAGAGCGCGGCATAAGTAGTGAGTAGACGGAGAAAGGGTTTGGAGAAAACGATCCGAACCATGACGAACAAAACGAAAGAAGGCCAAGTGAACGGGGTTGTGGGTGCTAAATGAACGGAACGATGAGTGAGGTGTTGGTAGGACATAGAAATAAGAAAGACGATAGTAAATAGTCAATGGTAGTATTACTCTGGTTGCCAACACAACAAACACTGTACAGCGAAACTAAAGTCACGCGAATGGAATGTGCTGAGATGTGTCCTGCCGCTGTATTCATTAACATTCTCTAACTGTCTTAACACCCTCAGGAAAAGTGCTTCTGCAAAATGAACGAGAGGGACGGGACACCTCTGGTGTTCCTTTCATCTCTGTTTAGTCATTCACATTGTCATCAACAATAAGAACAAGATGATAATCGTTCCAGTGACAAAATAGAGGATGTAGACAAGACAGAAATCAAAGGGATTCGGAATCATGAGTGGATAGCTCTAAAATGTGGTACCCTAAATGTACTTCACATTTTTAGAAAGAACTTAATAATGAATGAGGTCTTGGGCTGACTGCTGGCATAGTAATTGTTCTTTATCAGTAGGGAGGAGAGAGATCGAGGTAGGAGTCCAACGTTGTGCCCGTTTTTCTATGAAGTACATTAGGACGTATGGTGAAAGTTGCCTGTTAACATATTATTATGACCTTTCGCTTTGGATGCCAAAAAGGAATAGAACAACAGGGCGTACGAGAACATACGTCCTTTATTTGGTTAGGAGGAGAAAACTAAAGTACAAAGTAGGACATTTATTGTTGGCAACGAACGACGATGAAGAGCTTTCTTTCTAGCTGATGTATAAATATTTAAGTTCTGCATCTAAACCAACACTCATAAAAATAAAACAGGGGGAAAATAATAGGGAATCCCACATTGATTCTTACTACAGTGCACTGGTAGTCTAGAGGATAATAAATAAAACTGCACGTTTCAGAGAAATTCACAGTATCTCGGAATAAAGCCATTTTTCATTGTGACAATTCTCAAGTTTATTTCTAAATTGGCCTGTCAGCGATCCTGTGAAAGTAGCAGTGGACAGAGTGAACAGGGTTCTTGTGAATACCTTAGCCAGAATAATTCGGACAGTATATAGCGTTACACTTTCCAAACATTGTAATATTGGAAAGAGCAGTAGGTATTTTCCCAAATGTTTTTATCACCGGGAGTCTCACCACCATTATCTGCAAAATTGTAAGCCAAAGTCAGCGACATGAATAAACAAGAATATTAAGCCTTTTTATTCTTTAACACAACCTACAAGAACTTATTACTCGCCAAATCGCCCCACGCCTCCACAGCAGGAAAAAGATGCCATCGCACACTACTTTTCAGCCATGTTAGTACCTTCTACCTCATTGCTGTTTTCTCTACCAGAACTTTCTCCTTTCATCGTAACTTTTTTCTTTCTACGGTTCCTGCCCATGTGCTCAGAGTATCATCAATGTATTTTCTAATCTAACAAATAACTTGCTCCTTGACGAGTTGTCTACCCATATATGACTTAGTTGTTCCATCGTAAAGACACCATGAACGTGATTAGGTATTGCGAAAAACAAAAAACTGCGTGTGTATCTAGCCACTTGCAGGAGAAAGAGTTTTGTCTTTAACATTTCTCTTTCGACCCGCATATACATATACTATCCAAAAAGTAAAGCTGTGTAGCAAAGCAGTTCCAGACTTAACTACACCGTTGCGTTAGAGATACTCATACTCATAGCTACATTACCAAAAATCCACAAACTGCACATTATTACACATTCAGTAATTTCCAGTCAGAAAGTATGCCTTTGTTGTTTATCTGGCTTGTTTTTCCCCGAATTTGCTTCCTTTGGTCCAGTTAATATAAATCTTAGTGTCTTTGACTGTCGTGTTCTGTAATGTGAACAAACAGCAACGAAAGCGGAACTGTACAAGAGCTGGCGAAAGAATTCTGCAGTTTCTTTGTAAGAATTTGGGATTGGATCCAATTATCTTAAAATGAATGTGTATACATGTTCATCGTTGCGGTAACATTGGATTTATAACAAGTTATTCTGTGAGGTAAAAGCTGCATTCTCGAGTACTGTGCATTATTTCGAGGTATTGCTGGCTAAAAAATAACATGTTTGAGTTTGTCTTTTATCTTTTGACAACCTCCTTAATCGTCAACGTATCAAATAAAACGAACACGTATTCTGCACAGTGAGTAAGTAAGCAATCACAATAGTGTTTTACATACACGTCGTCATTGTCCAATAATAATGCATACTTCACTACAAAAAGCGTCCGACGACCATGCACTTTTTGGAACGACTGCTGTATAATGCAGGAACACTTTTGTACAAGTAGTCCACATACTTGGTTGAGTGACAAAATTTAAAATTACCCTTTCAGAGTAGTCTTCGATTATTACGAAACCTCAAGTAAAAGTTATGTGCAGTTTCATGTAAGCCTCGATCAGATTGCACAACAGTTCATTGTGCAATCAGATTGATGAGATAGCGGCGATATTGATCGTGTGTCGAGTTGCAGTTCTTTACCAGAAGCCATTTAAAAATTACATACCACATTCCAAGTTGTGAGTTTCCGACCGTATCATCTTAAGATCAAGTGTGTATTTGTGGTGAAAAATTGCGATTTAACTTGAAATAAAGGTATTTTCTGTTTCATTACGGTAGTGGACTCAATGAGGTGCACTGCGTAGTATACTAAATCTTACCTAATATTTGAGCAGTGAACTCAAGTAAAAATTGCTACTCAAGTTGCACTTCCTACTAGCTTACTAACGTCAGTCCTATAATTAACGAGTCTTGTAATAAAACATAGGCATATGTGTACAATATAGTTGCCAGAAAACAACAGTGTACTGTGAGTGCGATACATACACAGAATGCATAATAATACTTTCTACTTGTATACTATATATATTTAATATACCTTTCACACTTCAGTTTCTGTCTGATTGAGATTAAGATCATTTGTCACGCCACGCCACTCACCACTTCCAGTGCAGTGATGTACAGAGCACTAACAATTTGTATGTATACCTATGCTCGAGGAAATACTACTCGGATGTTGAGTTGTTATTTATTATTATTTTTTGTAAAGATTCTAGACTCTAAAAATACAACATTTTACTACCCAGGAAAACAAAGTTTTTTATATGAGTGTATCTAAGAAAAAGCAAAGCGTAAGTGAATTTAACATGGAAGATTTTTAGGGAGAGATATGGTGCCTCAGTAAATCGTAAATTTTTTTGCAGGAAGTACAAGAAAAGCATTTTGCACAATACTTACCTTGTGCTCCCCTATTTTAAAAGAGCACGTTGTACTAACATGTCAAAGTAGATTCAAAAATGAATATACACACCGTGCCGAGTTCCCTATCACAGCATGCATATTTGATATTGTCTTGCAACGTCATATTGCTGAGTTACTTTGTAAACATACGGTGTATTTGAAGTATTTGTAAATACTAAATACACATTCCACAGAATTATTGTTGGGTGTCGAGCGTTTGAGAAAGTAGCCGTTAATGCTGCTTTTATGGCTTGGTGTTATGCTGTAACTAAGATCAAAGGTTTCAACAATAAGGTGACTTATGCGAAATGAATG
>JAHZNE010006273.1:0-10643 GCA_027744055.1 Callyntrura sp. NNG-2020
CTTGACTTATTACTTGTAGCTTATTTAGGATATAATTGTTATATGTCACATTATGAAACGCAGTTCTCTGATAATGCCTGACAATAAAGCAATCAAATCAAAGCAACCATTCAAAAAGAATAGTTTGTTTTTAGTATTTGTTAAATTTTTGGGAATGAATTCTGAAAATATTTTTTATAACTTATGAAAACCTGGAATGCTAACTTTCTGATATAATCCCTTTTTTCCTCTACTATTACTAAATTGATATAATTGATAATATTTTAATTTAGCAGTTTAGTTTAAAAAATTGTTAATGCAAATAGTTTCAAAATGGTATGTTTCAATTCAATGTAAGGCGAAATTAGAGGAAAAAGTAGCAAACTAGTTGTTCATTTATATTTATGAAAGAATAAAGAAGATTTGGTGGTATTTGTCAATTTTTGTACATGAACTTCGAAAATATTTTTTTAATTGTCATTATTAAAGCTGGAAATTTTAAATTTGATATTTTAGCATCTTTCTTATTATAGTCCCTCTACAATTTTACAAAATCGAATTTCAGTTTCATGGGGTGGGGAGGGTTATCATTGGCGAGAATACCAGACATACGCTTATCTTTACTTACTCAGCTCAGTCCACTGCACTACTTCCTTATTGTTTTTTAGGTAAAAAATGTTTATTTTCCATCCAATTTCCTCGCAGCTGTCATATAAAAAATCCATTCTAAAAACCCTGATGAAATTCGCGATACCTCCTCCAAAATCCATTGAGAAAACACCAACGACCCCACGATTTTTACCCCTTCATTTTGCCTTTACCCTACCAGTTCCCCAACCGTTTTGTTAAAGCATCGTAAAAATATTAATTTCTGGGAACCCTCTCCGCCATGTTAACATTTTTAACCTGTGGTAAATTGACAACTTAACTTTGATGTCACGCTCACGATGACCCACTCCCTCCCTACATTCGTTACCTTTGTGATGAAAGCTGCTAAAAATGAAAAATTACTGGCACCGCATCTCCGAAAATACCTTATCAATCTTGATAAAGCTGCTTGTCAATTTTCTTTGTTGCCGTCACCTGCTGTAACGTTGGTGTTGTTGCGTAGTTCACGGTCGTGTCACCTGCTGCGTCGGTCGTGCTACTGTAATAAACACATGTGTAGTGTAAAACTTTCCCCCAGATTCGAACACCACCAGGAAGGAAATATATTTCATCTTGGTCGGAGATTACTGCTTGCTTACATCGTATCATTCACTTTCGCTGTTCTCTCTTCTCGTGTCAATACACTTCACAACCAAAATCATATTTTTTACATCGATAAATCAAATCAAATGTTTAATTATAGCAATCATTAAAAAGACTGGAGTATGTTCAAATGTTGCTATCTTGACGTACAGTATATATATGCTGAACATTATTAGACGCGTAGTAAAAAGGGTTCCTTATTGAAGCTAACTCTTAGCCCTAGTTTCTTAACAACGCTGTTATATACTACAAAATCATTAACTCTTGCTTAGCACTTAACACGTAGTTTAAAACAGTTTTAAATAAGGGAACCACCCTTTGAAATATATTTTGGAACTTGCTCCAAATTATACACCAATCACCTACCATATAATGTTTATTTGAACTGGGTACAAAAGCTTGTAATGTAATACAATTTTGCTCCTTTTTGTTCGCAGTTAACGTAGTTGGCAGATGACAGAAATTCGCCGGATGAAAGAAGGCAAATTCATTATCTTTACACTGACAGTTTGTAACGGTTTCGGAGTAGTTGAGGGAAGGTTCTTCTGTAACTCGATCGTCAGTTATCTGGGGGAGGTTATTTCTAGTACATAGTTGCTTTTACCGAAAATCCAATAAATGACGAAAGGATGATTTTTACTACTATTTTTTTCTTTTATTACAGAAATACTTCATTCATAATTTAGATCTTCTACTGTTGACTGTTTTGCCTTCTACGTAGAAATCTTGGAATCTATACGTGTATGCAATTCCGATTCTGATTGAAGAACTTCATTGCTATTATTTTACGGAACGGATTTACGGAACATTTAAAACTTAGATGTACGAAGGGTGAGTATTTCAGTTTTCTTGGTTCTTATTTTTATAAAGATACGTACATAATTAAAATTGGTTAGATTAAGAATTTATCAATTTTATCCAGTTACGGTAATAGCATGTACCTTAGTGGAAGTCCAAAAGTGTTTCACTACTGGCGTATTATGCACAAAAGTTTACATTTTCGATTTATTTTTTCAATACCCAGTTAAATTATTTCATTTATTTCCCTTAAATTCCATTATTTTGCTTCAAACTGAAACAAAACTAGACATGATCCTGCCATGGCTGACATTCAGCTCTGGTTGATGCACTTAGATTGATACTTCCAATTCACCTTGACGATTCGATCTCCGAGCCATGCCGTCAGCTCAGGCTGACTGCCAGCCATTACATGATCATGTTTAGTCTAGTTTACGTTTTGAAGCAAAATAAGGGAATTTAAGGGAAATAAATGAAATAAATTAACTGGGTAGTCTTGAAAAAATAAGTAGGAAATGTAAAATGCTGTACGTAATACGCCAGCAGTGTAACACTCTCTTGGACTTCTACTAACAAATCCTTCTACTACCCGGATTCTAATACATTTAAGTTACCCGGATATTCAGGTTACCCTGACACCCGGCTCATAATACATACAAGTTACCAGGTTAGCAGGCTCCTATTACGTTTAGGTTACCCGGATACCCGGCTTCTATTACATTTAGGCTACCCGGATATCCGCCGCTTATTACATTTAGGCTACACGGATACATTACCAGGTTTACGTTACCAGGATACCCGGCTCCTATTGCATTTAGGTTGCCCGGATACCCGGCTTCTAATATGTTTAGGTTATCCGGAATTCCGGCTCCTAAAATATTGGAATATTCTCAACCGGAACTTCCTAGTGTGTTTTCTCATACGGCATCCTGTATTTTTCTAATGCAACTACTTTTTTGTCAAGCCAGTTATGCGTTTATCTACTCTTCATGTTATGCGCACCTCTGATTTGCTTTAATGTTATTTAAATGAGACAGTTAAATTGGTTTTTCTTAAACATGAACACGTAGTGCGCCCTAAAGTTTTCAGAATCTATGCTTTCGAACAGCGGACAGCGAAGAAAATCGGACGATTCCATATTCATGTGGTAGAATTGTAAGAAGTCCGAACAACTTACAGGTACATTTCCTCTATACGTAAAACTGCAAAGTATTTTTTTAAATTGCCTTTAAACTAAATTTTCGTATGCGTTGTATGTGTATGTAGCGAGAAACACAAGCTTAACGGTGGCGAAGATGCACTATGTGCAGTACAATGCTACCTGCTAACATGAACTCTAATCGAACGTCATAGAAAGAAGGACATCATAGAAAGACATGAAGTCGCGGAGAGCTGAAATTCAGCTTCTCATTATATTGTAGTATCTCTCCATTCCTGCTTTTATTGGCTTCACATTTGTAATCCTAGACTAGACCCCAGATCAGACGTTTTCCCTGCGTAATTTATTCTACACGGGCTTGTCGGGCTAGGCCTATGCCGGACTTACTGCAGCTACTGTGAAAGTGTAGCAATTATTTAATCGAAAGCCGGAAAACTGGGTTGAATAAATTGTGAGTAATTCGGGACATAAATGTCTCAATCTTAATGACATTTCACATTAATTCATGCAATAACTGCAACTCTACTGTTATTGTTTACTATTGTTTTGTTTTTAGTGCTTCGGACATTAAACAACAGAATGTTCCGACAATTGGTTAAAATTAATTGATAGGTTGTATATTTGTCCAATTTAATGCAAGTACGAAAAGGCAAAATGGAAATGGTCGTACTAGTACTATAGATACACAGTATCGTTAGAATAAGAGAACATTTTTCGTTGTTGAAAAGAGTTCGTAAAAACTAGAAGTATATGTGCATATATGACATACCCAAAAGTCAGATATTGAAGAAATAAAGTACATTATTTAAACCAGTACTTTCGCAGTAAGTTTGTAATGTTTCCCATTCTCTGCTAGCTAATTCATTTTGTGAACTGGTGTACTTAAATTCTGTTACATGTTGGGTTGCAGATTGTATCTTACGCTAATTGTTTTGATTTAATTGTTTCGTAACACATTTAGATCTAATACCAGTCATGCCGCGTGTTATGATAAAAGGAGGTGTTTGGAGAAACACCGAGGTAAAGTCAATTGTACAATTTATAAGTCTAGAGTTGTAAAAATAAACATGAGCAAATGTTTAAGGTGTTTCTTGGATTATTGTAGTAAGTACTAATAGTACTTAACCACAAGTATGAGATTAAATCGTTCAATGTTGTGCGCAGGGATCAAGCCCAAAAGAAGGAAGAGGGGGAGGAAGCCTCAGAAGATCCTCGAAAATTAAAGCCAGGCGAAATAGATCCAAATCCGGAGACTAAACCAGCTCGTCCTGACCCCAAGGACATGGATGAAGATGGTAACACTAAAATAAAGCCATATATTGCAATTGGTAAATAAGCATTGACAGTGATTTGAACTATGCTACTTACTTCCTGTTTAGAATTGGAAATGCTGTCAGAAGCAAGAGCTCGCTTGGCGAATACACAAGGTAAGAAAGCTAAGCGAAAGGCAAGGGAAAAGCAATTGGAAGAAGCTCGACGTTTGGCAGCACTTCAAAAGCGGCGTGAGTTGCGAATGGCTGGTATTGATGTGAAACAGAAACGTTCCAAAAAGCGTCAGATTGATTACAACAGAGAGGTTCCATTTGAGAAAACTCCGGCTGCCGGGTTTTACGATACTTCAACCGAGGTTTTCGATGCTACTGATCCGAATTTTGCAAGGTTGCGACAACAACAGCTTGATGGGGAATTACGAAAGGAAAAGGAAGAAGTTCGTACCATATATTGTTTAATTAATGATTGGGTTAAGGAAATGAGTATAATATTCATGTTTATCTTCTTTATAGCGTGAACGAAAAAAAGATAAGGACAAAATGAAGCAAAGAAAGGAAAACGATATGCCGTTAACAATGATGAATGACGAACCACAACGGAAGAGAAGCAAGCTGGTGTTACCTGAACCGCAAATATCGGATGTTGAGTTGGAGCAAGTAGTAAAATTAGGACGAGCGTCTGAAGCGGCTAAGGAGGCCGCCAGTGAGTCAGGCACCAGATCGTCACAGACACTCCTTAGTGATTATTCTCTCACTAATTCGCAAACTGTTCTCAGAACACCCAGGACACCAGCTCCAGCGACTGATAAAATTTTGCAGGTATTCGACACTGTTTTATCAATTAAACATTCAGCGTGTCATTAGTGTATTCAAGGACTGACTTATAGCATCGTGTTCTATTTTTGCAGGAAGCACAGAATATTATGGCATTGACGAATGTGGAAACACCACTTAAAGGAGGACTTAACACACCTCTAATGGAAACAGATTTTAGTGGCATGTTGCCAAAAAGTGACATCGCTCCAACTCCAAATACGGTGTTGGCTACTCCCTTCAGGACACCTGGAGGAACTGGAACAGATAATACACCATTTAGGGGTACCCCAAAAGTTGGGAAAACTCCTGGCAATGTCTCGGCTACGCCAGTACGTGATAAATTGAGCATCAATACCGAGGAGAGGGATCCCTCAGGCGCTACTGGAACTAAGCAACATAAGGAAGTAAGAACCTAAATGTCAATTGTATAGTTAGTTGATTCATGAAGTAGCATGAAGACTGTTTTATTAATGTATCGTAAATTTGCAGCTTGTCAAAGAACTGAAAGATCAGCTACAGACGTTGCCAACACCGAAGAACGATTACGAAATTTTTGTTCCTGAGGACGATTTAAAAGAAGGTGAAGATGGCACAGGAGACAAAGCAAGTAGACCTGAAGATAAGGAAGATATTGAGAAGAGGGATGCAGCAGGCAAAAGGAAACGACAAATTGAAGAATTTAAAAAGCTTTGTAAAGCGGTGCAAAGAGATTTACCACGACCTATTGATGTTAACATGACTATTTTGCGACCCCCTGGCATGGATCAATTGACAGATTTGCAAAGGGTACGCTCGTTATATTTAAACAATATCATTATTGACCAACTTTGAATGCATCAAGTCCCACGCATACAGGAATTCAATTATGCACACACAATTACCAACAATATGAAATAAACATTCAGTTTTATTTGTTTTAAAAGGAGAATTTCAAATATACTGTGCATTTATAATGATTATTGTAGACTTCGTCGTTTACAAGAGGGTTATTGACGTGCTAAATTTTTTGACCTGCTGCAAATAAACTAGTACTAATGTTAGACCTTTTCTTTTGGTTAATGTACCCAAGCGTTGTTTTAAGTACTGGCTCCTTTTTCAGTTAAAACTCTTTCTTTGGAGTATGTACCTTTAAAACGATGCATTTTCTGCCCCTATTTCAAATGTTACTCTTTATGCTTGTTTTGAGACGATAGTACTCCGACTTGGCTTACTTTTCGCCTCCAGTTTACAATAGTGAATTGTTTTGAATGGTTACACGTCAAACACATTTATGTGGGGAAAGATTTTAAAATGCAAGTTCGTTAGTGCCACCAAGACGACTTAATAGCACTGTTAGTACTACACCAATACATAATTAAACTGTGGTTGCGTTGTAAACGCGAACTTATAAAATATTTTCCACATGCTATATAGTGCTATACATTTATTTTATGTTCTCTTTATGCACATTTATGTTTAGGCGGAAGAATTGATTAAGAAAGAAATGGTACTAATGCTGCACCACGATGCTTTGGTGGCCCCTGCGGAAAACCAAGTTATTACGAAGAAGGGGGTGTCTTCCATTCATAATCAAAACCAGCATTTGGCGTATTTGGAAAAGCATCGTTATGAGGAAGTTACACCAGAAGATATGGCACAGGTGAATTATATCAAATGCACACATTTTGCTTTTTCGTATCTCATATAGCAATGGTAAGCAGTAATAGTTTAATATTTACAAAAAACCTTAAACAGGCTCGTGAATTGCTTCAGCAAGAAATGCAAACGGTGAAGAAGGGAATGGCTCATGGTGAAATTCCTCTCAATGTGTACACTCACGTGTGGGAAGAGTGTTTGTCTCAGGTAGGTTCAGCAATTTAGTTTCATTCAAGCGTTTTCAAGAGGTGTGATCAGCTATTTTATTTAAAACCTTATTCTTTTCAAGGTGTTGTTTCTTCCCGGTCAAAATCGGTATACAAGAGCATCACTGGCAACTAAAAAGGATCGTTTGGAATCTATGGAGAAAAAGTTGGAAGTGAACAGGAATCACATGACAAAAGAGGCCAAACGGGCTGCAAAAATAGAGAAGAAACTAAAAATCTTAACGGGAGGATACCAGATGAGGTCTCAAGCACTACTGAAACAATTTCAGGACGTTAGTGATCAAATTGAAAAGAATCACATGGAGAAGGCTACATTTGAATTTTTAAGAGATATGGAAGAAGTAGCCATACCTCGTCGTGTACAGGTACATTTTATTTCTTGATTACTTATTAGCTAACTTATTTTTATACTTTTAATTATGTGTGTATAATATTGTACGAATTTAGGGGCTGAAAGAGGATGTAGACCGTCAAAAGGACAGGGAGAAAGAACTGCAAAAGAAGTTTGCGGATTTACACACTCGCCTCAGTGATTACGACTAAAAAGCGAGTTAGCAGTTTTTTGCAGTGATGCATGCGTAACATTGTATGTATTTGAGAAGTTGCTGATTACTTATTTTTTTCGAATAATCTCTGTATGCGTAGTATAATATATAAAATATAGAATGTACCTATCTCTACCGTGACTGTGAGTAGTATAAAGTTAGTCCAACTAAGGTATATAAACTACAGAGACAAACGCTATTGTAGTCTTCTTCAGTATACTTGATTTTGAGTTTATTACTACTGCAACGTTTTATTAGTTGACGTTATATCAATTTGTTTAAATAAACTGTTTCAATACTATTAAATTGCAAATTCGTTTAATCCGCCGGTTTATGCTTATTTCCAAAATTTTCATCCAATAATTAAATACTTGTCTATCGAAATAGGCAAGTTTCAACAAAACATGCTATTGTATGAGTCTTGTGAACTCTTGTAAACTGTTAAAATCACAAGATAGGTAACTAGGTTATATGGAGCTAGATAACTATCATTTCACGCGCCTGTCATATCCTTTAGACAATTGCATACTTATTTACAGTGTTGCTGGTATGATTTGACAACATCCAGGGGTGAACTAGACTTTTATTTTCCAAACGTTATTTCCCTAAAAAACAATGTTTTGAAGAAATTTACTTCGGAAGTGAATGTCGCTACCATGATGTTTCTATCTTTTATGGGGAGTTTTATCAGTGACAAAATTAAGGAAAAGATATGAAATAGTCTGTTGCAAAATGCATGTGACTTCGCAATATAATTATCTGCAAATAGTTGTAAAATTTATACTATGGTTGAAAACTCGACTCGAAGGATTTTCGATGTTGCCATGCCATTAGATTCAAAAAAATTAATCCGCAAGTTGTTGAAAAAAAAACACTGTGACTCTTGTAGATCAAGATATCCATGAAATTTGTTACAACAATTATAAAATTGTCCCACTTCTAAATTTACAAATGGCTAGTCAAGGTCATGCTGGATTTACCTAGAAATTGATGCAACCTACCAGACTAGCATCAGGACCCGACCATACCAAGATATACATATAAGGTGATGTTTACCCTGAAGGTTGAAACACAAATTACATTTTGTAGTGTATTCTGAATTCTGATTCTGAAAATTTAAAAATCTAACTATCTTTGCCATCTCAACAGTACAAGCTTGCAATATTTTATTCCCTTTCACTAAGGTTAAGGATTTACATTTACACTGTCGCTATGTCCTGTTCTACTTGACTGGGAAAAATTTGCTTTTCCACTAATTACTATGATCGTACCTATTAAATATATATTTTATACGATTTCAAGTAATCACTGTTAATGACAAGGAACATAGATAATGCAGGACTGCCACTAGTATATCCAGTGAATCGTGATCGCAACATAATTCTAGATAGGGCGTGTCTTATTACCATGAAATACATACACCGAAATATATGAGATGAAGCAGTCCATACTTCTTCCTTGTCTCGTTTTTAATTTGATTGCACCATACTTCGCTATCGCTACACACTGTTACATCCGAGCAACTTTTATCAACATAGTAATTTAATTTTTCATCGGAGACATACACCGGTAACTTGGACAGCGGCATGCATATGTGCAACCCACAACCCATCACGAACCAGTCAGACATTACAATTGACTGAAAACTGTCATGTCATGAATGTAATTCTCATCCTTTAAAAGCGTACCTCAATTTAGAGTTTAACTGACGAAGGGAAACAGGAATAAATGGCCATCGTTTCGTGAATAAAAAACGTGAAATGAGCGGAAGTATGGGAGCAGCACCAGCAATATGGTATAATGATAGTTGAGAAGACTTGTGTAGCGGCCTAGATATGCCAAACAAGCGAAAAGAATGCATACATGCCATGCATGCAGGGAGGCTGATTAGATAGAATTGTGTTGCATTGTCACCAAAACAGCGTAAAGTCTGTAGTCATGATATGATACATCAATACACTGCTAAAGCACTTCACCTCACCATAAACCCCTGTTGTATGGTATTATGATTATATACCGTGTTCGATTGGCGTGTGCAAGCATGCATGCATCCTTTTATTTCATTATAATGGGAATCATCGCAAACTTCATGCTTGGGCAAAATTCCTCCAGTTTTGGGTTAAATCACATTATTTGGTGGGTTAAGTCTAAGCCATTCATAGAAAAATAAACCCACTGTAAATACACGGATAGCGACGGAGTTGAACGCAACATGCGTTTTTTTGCTCATGAGCCCTGTTGAATATGGCGTCATTACAACAATTGCCATAAAGACAAAATGTCCTCCCATTCCACAGGGGGACACTTTGACCTCGTATATGGGGACGGGTTTCCTATACACGACAAAGACTTTCATGGAGTATTTAAACTCTACTCGATAAACATTCATATTATAATAAAAAAATAATATTATACAACTGTGAAATGCGAAGCGCAAATTTCGATATAATCTTCCCATGTTGTTGTCGTAAATTTCGCTGAAATTGGTAAAAATGCTTATGAACAGGTAGACAAATGCGTTTTAGTGAGCAAGTAGGTAAATGGTACTAATATACTATGCACAAGTTGGGGTAGAACGATATTTCAATCTAAAGGAAATATGTATCGTATAATCTATAAAGTATTTGAAAAATTAGGATTTCTTGTTACATAAATGGCATGATATCGCAATACTTCAATTTTACTTGTATAGAGCACCTTTATTTTCATGTATCGCGTCAGAAGTTTTGCGGCAAAGGTTAAAAGAAAATTTCATTTAATTTAATTCACATTTCCCTACTACGGGTATAAATTTCTATTGTCAAAGTGATGATTAAAGCAGCGATCCATATATTGACATTTTGGGGCAGATACGATTTTATTAGAGGCTTCCATAATAAAATATACATAACAAGAGGTAACTCAACTCTCTCTCTCTCTCTCTCTCTCTCTCTCTCTCTCTCTCTCTACACTCCCGAACGAT
>JAHZNE010006274.1:0-12429 GCA_027744055.1 Callyntrura sp. NNG-2020
GTTCTCGCTCGCTAGTAGTAGTCATTCTTTACCATCAAGGAGCTACCTAGATATCGTCAAATTCTCAAACTGTAAGCTTTCGGCTGTTATACATGATTTACAGCAGACCATAAACCACGCTAGATTTACTTTCCGTTCGGCTCCTCATTTTCAGCGTGTATGTACAACACAGGAATGCAAACAAAAAGCTGTGCTAGTTATCTTTCTAAGCGTGTGCACCATGTAGGTACGCAATTTGTTTTACCGCATGCATTGTTTCATTCAAAAGTAGCCCCCACTTTACCAATTTTTTTTAGTAAATTCCTCAAATTCAAATTAAAGATTGAGGAAAGTGTTTGAAGTGCAGATTGATTTTAATATTTTTGTAATGCAGGACTCCATTGAAAAAAGAAAATATTGTAGGAGTATCGTTTATTCAGTTTGCAACCTGAGCACTAACAAATACTTCACTAATTCCCCATCAAATAGTTCATCATTCATTCATGATGACTAGAGATGTGAATGTGGATGAACAATGTTTTTTTAGACCACTAAATCGTTTGACTCTCACTCACTCTGTTACATTTCAGCCACTCGTTTTCCGTTATTGTAACAACAATATATTTCACTTTTTTGTCATGTAAAATTTATATATGAACATTATTGTTGTTTGTGCAATTGCCTAATGCTACTCGCCAAATAATCCCAAACTTGTAGATGGCTCTGTTGTCTTTTGTAATTTTGCCGATGTTTAACATACAAGCTAACTGGATCTTTTTTTTTCTCGCGACTTACACTTCTTTGTCGTTTGCAGGTCGTAGTAATAGTAAAAGTATGTAGATTTACTACACAGTGAACGAGAAAGAGGCTACGGTGATTCTTCTTTCTGTAACGAGACGATTAAAAGGGGTGACCACACACTTGAAATTTGGCCCTCTGCCCATATATTTACTCCTACCGTTCATTAACTTCTCCATTAGGGATTGGTGGTGAGGAGGAGCAGGATGATGATGATGATGATATTGGTACGGCGTATTAAATACCATGAAAACAGAAACACACTACGTTTTTCATACAGCCAGCAGTAGTAAAGGTCCTTGTTGTTACAGGTATATACCTGCAGACAAATCAAACTTTGCATGTGTTGTTAAGATGTGTTGTGTTCAGAAGAATCATAGAGGCTTGGTAGATTAAAGAAAATGTCAAGCCAGAGGGCTTCGCTGAACAACTAATATTTTATTTAATATCCTACTTCCATTAACAAATTATCTCGCTTTTTGTATGTTTTTAAAAATATAGCGCCTTGCACCAACATTATTCATGCAACGTCAATCACGATATTCATCTTCTTTTTTAAATTCAGCCCTACAAAAAAATTGTAGCATTTACTGAATTTTTTATATGCTATTTTTGTTTTGATCGGCTAAAGTCTGCTGGTGGCCTCTTTTTTGGAACCATTAGTTAGCTACTTAGTAATTAAAGCGAAAAATTATATTAGAGATATAATATTTAATTACCTGGTACACTCATCAGTTCACGAGTATCAACATTATCAGTAGTCATATCTGCTATTATATTTAAATGCAAGCATAACATTTTTAAAGAAAAATGATTCATACATGCTTCCTTCTGTCTACTCAGATTATAGACCAAAATGAATGGAACTATCATCTCCGAAAGCACGCACTAATGATCCCGGATGATGATGCCAAAGCTGGTTTTAAAAAATCATCTTGCCGTTTATTCAAAAATTTTGCACGCCAAAAAACGCACATTCCTTTTTACATTTTTGCGCTGAGCGAGAGAGCTACAGTTTTTGTAGGATACTTGTAGCGCCTTGTATATGCTGCCAAGAATCAGCAGGGAAACGGGAAATTTATTGCTACTACAAGACGGACGAATTCGGGCTTTGGGACTTTCATATATTATAATTTTATAATATAAGAACGAAAAGCCACATATTGCTGGGACAAGAACGTGTATTTTAACGTGGAAATTGCCGATTTATTAAACTATATAGCCCATATATATATGCCCTATAAAAGGGAGAAGACCTCATTTTTGAAAACCATTTATGATTCATGGTCATGTTCATACGGCCATTTGGTAATAGAAAAAAGGTGCAAACTGGTATCATAATACGGTGTTCAGACACGACACACGAGTCTCCGTTTACTTTGCTTTAGACGGACGCACACAGTGCACTCGAAGGCAAGGTGTAGTTAGTTCGTTACAGGTGGTTTATGAGCGGACTACAGGATTACTGCCTACTACGCTGAACATCAACGCGATATTAGTACAATATTTTGGTTGAATAAGAGTTGCACTTTGTATTCCACCAGGGATATTATGATAATTCTCTATATTTTACAAACATTAGACAATCTTGAATTCTTGACACTTTTTGGCACTCGTACAAGTCAATTATGACATGACTAACTATCGTGAGACGACGATTGCCATTGAATATGATATTGATTACGGTAATAGAATAAAATTTTGTGGGTAGTGTCGTTGTTGTGTCATAGTCTTATCTTAAAATATTAAAAACGGTGAAATGAGCAAAAATACAAGTTTGGTAATGTACAATCGAGCCTACTGCCTACTACCTACGAATTGGTAAAAGGTACTCGGTGTCGGTAGGGCAACATTTACAATGTAGTGCAACCGCATCAGAACCGCCAGGCTTACTATTGTTTCTCCATACGATTAACATCAAATCGCCATTTCGAGTGAAATGGTTTCGAGTAAACAAAATGACAGATGACAATATGACACCATGTAAAAAACCGGATGATTGGATTGTTGACATGCAGTGTATTACACACATTTCTCTCTATACGTGACAGCCTTTTTTTATGCTCCAATATTTAAAATGTAGACACGGTATAATTTAAATATGGAGAACCGTAATAATGGCGTGGCGTCTGTGAAAGAAGGCAGAAATGAACGCGATGAAAGAAGAAGAAAAAATTATACAAGCAGAGCAAAAAAGCGTTCGTTTTGTTGTTTATCATTTTTCTTTGTAGTCCCATCACGTTGTTGCTTACTGAATACGACCTTGTAAATCTGACAGAGAGTTTACTAGGTTTTTGATAACGCCAAATACGTAGTACTGTCAAACGTAAGTAGTGTGCTACGACTACGGTCCACCTTTTAACTTTGACAAACACCAGTGCAGCTGAAAGTCTCATTTTATTTTTTGGGGGAGGCACAAAATTCAAGAGAGTCTCTACACCCTGTCTAAACAGGCCATACATATAAAGTAACTATTAATTGAGACGGACAATTTATATGCGCAAACTGCAATCGGGTTTTCTTTCCCTCAACCAGTATATTTATGTAAAAGAAGCGCTCCCGCTACATGCAACATTCAAATTCTACGCACACTAATAAGTATGTCGCATTTATTATTAGGCAAAATGCCTATATCGGTGTTCCTCTGTACTTGCTTATTTTGCATGGGCCAAAGTCTAACGCTACATCAACTTTACTTGAATTTCAATGAAATGTACGAGTAATTAGGTACTAAGGTTTGTATTGAAAATGTGCATACAAAATGCAAAAACAACGACAGGTATTGCCAACCGACGATGATCGTGTGTGAGTGTGAGTGTAATCTCTTGTACATATTCTCGGGCTTAGGCGAACGTCTGCCGTCAAAGAAATGGCGGTGATGAGGATGGCGAGCAGAATGCTACAGAGTACTTTTTCTTCTTTACTCACATCCTACTAATTCCTTTGACCCAATAAAATTTCGTAAACAACAAACAAGCTTTTTTGTGTCAGGACGATGACGCAGTTGAAGAAAAAACGAGCTTCAGATTTCGCTCCGATCATAATTTATTTTAACGTGGCACAAACATTATTATTATATTTTGCTGCATCGATTATAAAGGTATTTCAGACGCAAATCTGTTTGGGTTCTTGTTGTATGAATCCGTAATTTGTCTACCTACACGACTCGGGTAATAGTTAATATGCGGCTGAATTATAGATCATTCATATTTTCAGACAATCTAAATTAGCTAACTGTTTCTTTCTCTCTGTTTGTTCCATTTTACAGAACTCTCAGTTCCGTGACACCCAAGGCGTACATGTCAACGCTAAACAGTTTCTTTTCTCTACTGAAGAGCCCAGAAGAGGAAATGGACTGCAGCCAATACAAATGCTTCTCAATAGTTGACAAACTTCCGTATAAATTTTAGGTATTTTTATTAATGTATTTAGTTGTTATCGTTTTATTATAAAGTATGTTTTATTCAACAAAGTGCTAGTTTTACTATTTATAAATACCTATCAATTTCAATGTTTGTTGTCCGCCATTTACTTATGTATTTATTACAATAATCTTCTTGTAATGTATTTGACAGTGGTGCATGGTATGTGAACTTTCTCTACTTATACATAAAAGTTTTGTGATCATTAAATTATTACAGTGTGACAAATATTCGCGGTATTTTAATTATTTGTTATTGCACAGCGAATCATCGACAGAAGTATGCAATTCTAAAAAATTCAATTGATTTATTCAACGAAATGTTTGCTTCCCACATTTGCGTATAACACATTTTCGACGTTGTTAGAACTCATGTTACTTACATCGACCGTTGACCTACACTACTACTACTTCTGACATTTTTGTGGCTAATTACGAGAAGATCTTACCAAAAGTATTTAGATAATTAATCCTATGCATATGAGAACCTATACAGCTCTGCTGAATGAAACGAGTTTACTCGAAGGGGAAGTAAGCAGTTTTACTTGTTCCTTTTCAGAATCAGAATGTTCGAATGACTCAAGCAACTTCCTCTATCGCACTTGACCATGAGGTTCTAACACTCAAACTCAAATATTTAAAACAATCATGATGTATCTGTATCCTCAATTTGTATCGGTCATCAGTGTTGTGGATGGAAATTCTTGATAAAAACAGCAAGCGTCTCATTTCCACGACGGGTGAACACGATAAATTGAACTTTTCTAGCATGGCCACATCACGAATTTTATATTAAATTTTATTTCAACTCTTTTACACGCACAAGTGCTTAGGGAATAGTCTGCCTCTGCCACTACGTTTTGTAAACAAAGTTCACTTTTCATTTCATCTTTCTCCCAAAATGTTACACATTATGACCACAAAAACAAAATTGGGTACACAATAGAAAAACAAACACGTACCTATCTATATATGCATACTAATATACCACTACGTTTATAGTAGATTATAGTGCTCGAGTGCTCTTATTCAAAAGTGTTTGTTTCGGTCCTGTTAAATTATTGACTACCATGAGCACGTTTCAGTTAAAATTTTATTTCTTTTATTTTCCGTAGTTTCAGCCCTTTAAGGACGTGAAAGCTTTTCCTTCTGAACTGTGGTATTAGCAGAAGTATAGATTTCATAGCTGTACCATATACCACACAATTACGAAAGAAGCGCTACAACCAATACTTTGTTGAGCTTGTCAAACGAAGATGTAGCATGACGAGTAGGAAAATGCAAAAAGAGCTACTGTTTGTTTACAATTTTGGCGAAAATCTTTTAAATGTTCGATCTGACCGAAATTCAGACATGACACTACATGATATGACATGTTATGGAAAATATGTTAATATAGTAGCAATAATGCTGCTTTTTTAAAATAAAAAGTTAATCTAGGCGTTATTTTGTTATATTCAAGCATCATTCGCATAAACACGAGCACTTAATATTAATATTTAATAGAATTAGCTTAACATTTTGCTTACTTGACTAACATTAACATAACTTGAAGACTTAAGGTTTATTAGCGAGTTTAAGTCATGATTAAAACTGCTTTGTCGGATCACTTCCCATGAAATAAAATAGGACGAAAGTATGTAAAGAAGATTGTTTTTGGCAATCGTGCACATTTATCGTTATTTTGTAACATAAACTGCGTATTACCTGTCGTCGATGTTGCAGAACCAAAAAAAAAGCCGGCTTCACATAAGTCTACAGTAATGATTTATTGGGATTCTATCTAGACCTAGTACAAATATGTGGGGAATATGTAAATATACCACAAAATGTTGACGTTGTTTTGCCCATAATATTCATTGAAGCGTTTCATATTGTACAGTGTCCACTAATAAAACCGAAATTCATATCACGTTACAGTCTTTTATTTCAAAAATATATGTTGATCTACATTACCAGACCTAGAGAAGTTCGGGGAAATTCAATCATCGTAAAATTTTATAACTAAATAAAAGATCTCTGTAACGTACATTTTTTCAAAGGTAGCGAACAACCCAGTAATACCTAAACGTAATAGAATTGTAGTCAGTAAGTCAGTCAGTCAGTAGATGATGCAGTCTCTGCTTAGGAGCAAATTATTAAATAAAAATATTACGGTAAAAGACGCTGCTAGATGATGTGAGTAACAAGAGCCACACAACAGAGGCAGGAGCGTTTTACCACCGTCCCTACGTTTTGCTACCTTTCGGTCGTATTGCCCCGTTCTTACGTAAATACTGTTTTTGCATGGTTTTCTAGCCAACGTTTTCACATGAAGAACTCGTCATTCATCACATCAGCATTCTGTATAATATTCCTGCACATAAACCTTATTTTAAAAATAAATAAAACAAATTGTTTATGACATCAAATCCGAGTTGTTTCTCAGTTTTGCTTCATGTTTAATGTACATATGTATATGTGCATGTTACATGTTCGAAAGTATTATTATACGCGTAAATATGTACGCTGAGTTCGTATGGCATGTCTTTTATGCACTTTGTGATATGTACGATAATGATAATGATAAGACAGTCCATTTATGCTATTCCATCGGACTCTCTCTCTCTCTCGTAATAAATACAATAAAAAAGAAGTAATACATCTTCCTCCTCCCCCTCCTCCTATTATGTATAAAGAGTGTGTACATATTATGCTGATGATAGTGCATTTTCATCGTCATCTTGATTCACGGTAAAAATTGCCTAGAACGGGTTCTACTGGTTCTCAGTTTTTTCCTCCCTGAAAAATTTGGTCATGTATGAAATACCTGCATATGATTAAATGTGCAAAATATTCCCTGCTGTAAGTTGTAACAGGGATGAATCACTCAATGAAGCTTCACAAGAGGGAACTGCACACAACAATATTACATACACACAAGCGAAATATTTTGAAGTTTTTGTCAAACAGCGTAAAGCAGTAGTTACTATATGTGAGCAACAGTTAATCCCAATGCTGGTTGCCGTGCCGTGTATGTCGAATTTTAAACTGCAAGAAAGAAAGGCCCATTGATCAGCCAGTCCTTTTAAGAATATTCTATGCTAGTTTCACATTTCGATCGGATGAAGAAGCTCCCAAAATTATTTGCCTTTTTAACCAAAATGACCTACCAATTGTGCCACTTTGGCTAAAGCATCTTCGATTCTCATTTCCTTGCCGTGTATGATGTAACGTTCACGTAGTTTATCAAATAAATAAATTACATACGCAAACAACTTTTTAACATTTTCTTACCATTGTTGTATAAACTTCAAAGTACAGTACTTTGAAAAATTTGAATATCATGGCGACGAAACGGGGGACT
Source organism: Callyntrura sp. NNG-2020 (assembly GCA_027744055.1). Lineage (NCBI taxonomy): Eukaryota > Metazoa > Arthropoda > Collembola > Entomobryomorpha > Paronellidae > Callyntrura > Callyntrura sp. NNG-2020. The sequence goes on from JAHZNE010006274.1 coordinate 7,545, forward strand.
ATATGTGTTGGCGAAGCAGTGTGTGCGCTCTTTTAATTTAAAAGGCTCGGCACGGATGAAAACTGTCTAATCCCGAAATAAAATCTGCAAATGGGGTAATACATTGCTTGTTGTTGTGTAATTTTATATCTTAGAGGAATTTTATTTGTGCAGCTGAATACTCGTATCATATAATAATAATAATATATAAAAGTACAAGTATTTGTCATACAAATTAAAACGTACAAAACGGTATTATTAAATAGGTAATATTAATGTATCTAAACACTTAAAACATGATTGTTGTAAACTTGCATTGCAGGCGCATACGCCGTTATAGTTTCTTTAAAAAAAATTGCCAGAACATCTGTCAATTATGCGGCTAGGCAGAATATGTTTTATATTACTTATACACAGTAAACAATAATACTTCTTTTTGAGTTTTTTTTACCCCACTTGCAAGTTGGGCTTGATTTTAGGCTACTTTCATATTTTCCTGTATCGATCCTTAAGGAAAACCACCTCCAGCCAGGAAAACAACTACATACAACATTCAATAGTTTACCTATTCGGTGTGGTTATTGAGAGTAGAGAATTTCTCCAAAGCTCGCAAAACACCGCGAGCCATTCTGGCTGCATCCTCTGCTGTCATATCCTTGAGTTCGCGAAGAGCCCTGGATTTCACCTCAGTTCCATACCGGGAATAGAGAATACCACCTCCAATCAGAACCAAAGCAAGGGAACCAACCCCGGCGGCAACGTCATTCCATCCTGCCCAACTCCAAATACCCGAGCTGTTTGGTTGGCCAACACTTCCAGCTTGTCCTTGGTGGGGATAGTAGTATACGTAGTAGTTCTACAAAGTAAAAATTTAAAAATCCAAAAATAAAAATAGATCAGACAGATTGTTGGCGGGGCGCAGCCCCAAGATTAAATCTCTATAAGTTACTTACAATTTACAGTTTAAAAGTCAGTATGCTCAACGTATTAGAGGGTGGTAGGTGCTTGTGTACAGAGTGATAAAGCAAGACATTTCTTTTCTGTAGACTCATCAACTGTTTGTATGGCTTGATAGCGCGATAGACTGCCAAGCACACACTTTCCACTGATAAATCTCAGCATCTCTAGCTAAATAGTAAGCTTGTTCACTGCTCAGTGAGCACGGTTGATCATTAAAACACTTGCGTGATCGCGAAACTTCAGATTCTCATCGCGACTACAAATTGAAGCACGTATAAATGCCAATGGAACGATAAGCGAGGCAAAGTAACAGTGATAACTATTTTAAAACAGAGAGGGGGAATACTCATGAATCTTTTTTTGTTTTGAACTTCTTCCTTTTTCAGTCAATTGCCAAGAGAAAGGAAGTTTATAGGGCGTGCCATAAGTTTGTGTCCGACTCAGTGAATAGCAAGAAGTTCTAGAAGTGCGTTTGCCTTATGATTTACGATTTTTGGCAAAATAAACATTTAAAAGACTGAAATACTGTAACCAAGACAGCTAAATAGGAATAAAAAAAAATGCAAACTGCTTTAAGCAAACGGGCTAGACTGTGGTGTTGGTCGCCAGAATCAGAATCATCTAAAATTGGATCAGTCATGCTGTGTGCACCACACTGCTTTCTATCGCATGATAAACAGACAGACCTTCCAAGCTGCTATTTAGGCTTTCATAATTAGCATGTTAAGGTCCACATTGTCGTCATCAACACCACCATACACTATATTACAGTCAAGCAATGCTAAGTAATTACATTTATAGAAAAGTGATAGTGAGGAAACTGAAACGTTGAGAAGAAAGGTGATCTCTCAATAATGTAGAAAAAAAGATAAACGAATATTACAACGGTAGAGTGAATAGGTACACATCTTTGAGGATCCCATCCTGTTTCAAAGTATGTACCTATTCATATTCACAGGAAACGACGAGAGGTATTATAGAAACCATTTTAGTAAGGTTGAAAAGGGCTAATTTTTAACACGTAGTCTCGTCTAAGTATATATAATTTTGATTAATATAATAATACTGTTAAGTATTATCGAGGTACAATTATAAATAAGACAAAAACAATGAAAATGCATCAACAGCACAAAAAATGCATTTATGAAAGTATATTTGTATTTGCTTAAAATATTAAACAAGCTTTATAAATCCGTATTCAAACCTGAGAAGGAGTGGAAGGGTTAACGGCCTGGGGTTGATGCATACTTGCTTCGCTGGCAACACTTTCACGAGCCTCCGCAATGGGTACTGGAGGACTAGACACTGGAGTCATGGGAGATGTTGATGCAGGTTGAGACTTGACCACTGGAGTAGGATTGACATTCCCGGTTGTTGACCCTGTAGAAGTGACTTGGGGCTGGTACACTGGCGAGCGTTGTTGCTGGACCGCTGCCGTAGTCACTCCAATTAGGAAGGTGATTAAGAAAATAGCCCGCATCTTTGCTGTTAGCGGTGGAAGTTGGTTTAAAGATGAAAAAATTTCTCAACAGTAATTAGCAGTAATAAAAAAAATTTCAATCGGATAAGCGCTCCTTTCTCTCGTTGGTGTGCACACCATACAGTTCTGAAAATTGCAAATATTGAAATTATAAAGGGGAATTATTAAAACGGAGGAAGTTATCACGTTTTCTTCCTCGAATACATCATGTTGCGAAATTCATCACGTCATCGTTTAATGGTCGTCATTTTCCGCTCTTTTACGCCCTTAAATGTTTATGCCTCACATTAAACTTTTTTCTTAAAGTGACGAGGGCGATGGCAGGGTACATTTCGGACGAGTAATGTGCTCAATGTACGTGCCTAATTTTAAGTGAAGTGTAGAATGCACAATGGAGTCAATAAATAACTACTGATCCCACTGAACCCAGAAAGTGTTTAAAATAGACATGTACGCTGCGTTCCTAACCTTTACGACTAATGTTTGCGGGCATTTTTTAAACTGTAATACATAAAGTCAGCAAAAGAGGATGTGTGTTCAAATGGTCACTACACAAAAAAATGGCTAAAGACACAATGGCAGACGCCACTCCTCCTTGTAATAGCTTCTTAAAATAATCATAACTTCTGTAACTAACTCCTTCTCTCTCCCCTTCCCTTGTTTTACGTTTTTTATTACTTGCCGTTAACTATGCTGCATTTCTATTATGTGAGACCCTAGGGTTCGCTCAAAATCATCTTCGCCACGTCTTTCTTTCGTCCACAAACTTTCACTTAAAAATCCAAGTGATTCATCAAAATTTGAAAAGAGGAGACGCATGTAAGCATGTGTGTTTTTATTATTACAAGAATCAGCATCGCCATAAAAATGCGTTCGCAGCAGCAGCAGTGGTTAACGTCGTAAGATGCGATATGTACTCACACTGTCATTTTCATGTAAGCATGACGAATATATGGTTATGATGATGACGGCGAAAAAGATGACGATCATGATGAGGAGTACGAGCGATTTAAAAGTAATTTTGAAATTTCTTAACGTTACTTGTCTTAAGGTTAAAAAGTGCAAAGTGGAAGGAGAAAAGTTTAGTGCCCCAGTCATCATTTGATTGTGCGTTTTGCGTCTCCCTTTAATTCTACTCTGCGCTGAAGAAAAAAATTACAGCTTAACTTTTGACAACAATAATGACCTCTCATCAAACGGGTACACTTTTCTCTCATCCACCTCCCTCACTGAATATCTGAACGTAATCATTAATCACCAGCAGACTTGTAACAGACTAACGTGCATGCTCGTAACATGCATTACAGTCTATTTTAAAAAAAAAACGCATAAACGTTACAAACACACGACAGAAAGGAAATAATAAAGAGTGAATTTTTTAAGTGTCCCAGCCAGCCATTTTTCATACAAACTTAATTTCTGGATTCTTGACTAAATTATTTATTAGCTACATTTGACCGTCCCCTGGGACCAAAAATGGTCAACCAAATCTCGAATCGTGGTCAAATCTTGTTTAAAATTTATTGATTGGTTAAACTGGTTAAATTTCAACTTTGACTCCTCCCTGGAACCCAAAGGGGTCAAACAATCCGAATTAAGCTTTTCAATTTTGTCCGTTTCCTGCGGAGTCCATCTACGAACTTTTCCGAGCAACCAGAATGAAATTCTTTTGGTGAAAATCAAATTTCAAAATTCGTTTTCATTAAAGATGTATCGTGTTTACAAGGTCTGAGTGCCGAACGGAGTAGAACAAAATTTTATATAGTACTAGACTAGCTGGTCCTACACAACAGTGACAACGCGTATGAATGAAATCTTTATGTGCAGCAAATGCTAAAATTCCATCACATAAGCAACAAGTACGCTACTATCATCAACTAGTATCATCGTTTAGGTCGCAGGCGCACCCTCATCTTATTGAACTTATAAGCATAAGACGACAACAAAAAAACGTTAAAATATCAAGAAAATTTCAATGCTTAGCAATCCTCTATCATGTGGTCAGTTAGCCACTTGTTGGCTTGTTTTATTTTTTTTTTGTTACCCCTGGTTTTATTGTATAAGCAGTCAACAAACCACAATACTTTTAGTGTTAAACACTTCTCTACTGTCTCATTTCTCCCTAATTATCATTCTTTCACTGTCTTTATCATTCGCAAGAGCAGAGTAATGTAAACGGCTGAAGATGACTGCGAAACATCATTATCATCATTTGGTAAGGTTTGCCATTTTGAGTAAAAAAAATTGCAGTGAGATCCCACTGATTGAGTCAATGGTCAACACTCTCTCGGTTAGTGGTATTTTGTCCAATGGTTTATTATCTTTCCGAGCCGCCGAGCCAGGCTCGGGGAACATGAGGGGTTTTCTGATATACGCAATGTTATTTGCCGGGGGAACATGGGGAAACCCCCTATCCTCGTAATGTTAAAAATCGGGGAACAAGTGGAAGATAATAAACCAGTGATT
>JAHZNE010006275.1:0-73525 GCA_027744055.1 Callyntrura sp. NNG-2020
TAACTCCTCTTACCATCTTGTGAGTTCAGGAAAGGTAAGCCAGCAAAACCCCATCAATTGTTCAAGCGAGAATCACTTTTCATGGATCATAGCAACAACAGAACAACATGGTAACTCAACAAAAATGAGTTTCTACAAATTGTAGCCATTTAAAATCCTTTAGTGAGGAACGCTCAAAAGGCATATGAAATATTTTCAAAGTGCTCTAGAATATGTTAAAGTGATGATGCCGCGGACAGAAATGTATAGAGACGATGATGCGATTTCCAGCATATGAAATATGCTTCAAATAGTTATTGCGCACAATGTGCAATGACGCACTACGCTTATTAAATTTACGCGAAACATATTTTTTACATAGACGTAACACAATGTTATGATGATAATAAAACACATTATAAGAATAAATAAGTTCCCACAGTTTTCTGTATAAATACTGTTGTTTCCACAAAACATTTCGATCTATGATAGGACTTTTTATTGAAGTAAAATGTGGGGACAGTGCAATTTTGGTTTTGTTGATATGTCTCCTCAAAGATATAGTACTTGAACTTAAACTTCAACAGAGCTAAGACTTTTTTTTACTGAAATGCTAGTTTTGAGTCTGAGTGTGTACATCTCTGCACAGGACTAGATCGGAGTTTCTTTGGAACACTACCTTTCTAAATGTATGTTTCAAGGTCATGTGTTTTATAAAAGCGTTCACCAAAATTAATATTAGGATCAGTATCTCTAAAATAGCATTCTCAATCCATATTATCATTTTGACGTTTTCATATTCACTTGAAAGCTTATAATGCCCCAAAGGTTATAATAAAGCTCCCAATTCAATCCAGTAGAGAATATTGTTGTAGCATTATCAACCTTAGTGGAAAAGGGGTTACGTCGCTTGTTAGCAAAGCCTTGTGATAGCGTTATGAAATTGGCGCATTAAGATTTTGTTTTTGCAGAAATCTATAAAGGAGGACGCATCAGTAAGAAAGACGGGTTTTAATGAAATATCATTATCCGCCCATCCCATCCATCCACATCTGATAACTTGTCTCAAGTTTTTGTTTGCAACCTTGTTTCATGAGATGCTATATATGATCGTGGAAAGTAGAACATGGCTCCATTTTCTTTTTATCTAGTGTCATTCTTCGTGCTTATGTAGGTATATCGTTTTAGCAAGGTAAAACGCTAAAGGAAAACGTGGTGTGAGTAACTTCATATGCATCCTCATCTTCTAGACTTGCTCTTTTAATTAAATTTTACCCACCGCTGACAGGATCCGTGTAAACTTTATTATATCATAATCATTTCTCGTCTGTTCTCATCGTACACCTCAACATCTCATGACGAAAATCACCACAGCTTGAGCAACTCCAGGAAATATTCGCTTCAAAAATCAGAGGTGATATCTCAACAAAATTTGATAGAATTTCCACGAATTTCACTTGCCCGAATATGCGCGACAGAGGAAAGATTGCAGCATATGGATTGACAACTGTGGTCATGATGAATAGAATTGATTATAATCCTTACTACTTGTTTGCATAATTAAATTAAGCATTTGTATAAACGCGATATTTTTAGGTAGTTACGCTTGTGGACCGCTCAAAGAATGAAAATTAAATTTTCACATTTGAAATATCAAAGAGGTCATCAAATTGTTTGTTTCCTAATTGGCCTTCTCCTTTGAACGAGCCCGAAACGAGACGACGACACCATTTCATATGACAATACGACGAAAAAGGTATCTGATTGTGTGAAGAATTGTAAAGCGTCCTCAAATTCAATTGAGCACTAAATAGTAGTAAATAGGTATATACGATGCATATATTTGTCGCTCAACCATGCCTTGCAAAACAAATTTTGTTCGGTTTTCTCTTTCCAATTTGTTGAATCCCTGACGAGAAGCATTCGCCAATTAATTAAATAAAGCGATTCCGAAAATAGTACAAAGTAAACTTCGACAAAGTCACAGAAAAGACGAGTTTACCAACTGCGCATTCAAACATTGATCATTTAACTTCAATACATACAAATGTAGTTGTCATGTCACCTGGAAAAACATTGTCCAAGTAAAACATCGTTTTCTTCTCCCAGTAGTTCCTTTCTCATGGGTATTCAGGCACATGGCTTTGGCTTTAAACGGTCGCTGGTAAAAAAAACGATCTGGCCAGACTTTAAATGAGCTCACTTGGCACTTGGGCGGTAAAAAATGGCCAAATTTTCAAAAACAAAATTAGCATATGGTCAATTAGAACCTTTGAGTTTACTAAAGGGCGGGGTAATATGAACCATACATGCAATAACCTTTTCTTGCCGTTTGTGTCCAACAACCGTTTATAACCGTTAAGAACCATTTTTTTTTACCGCGGTCATGGTCTTTAATATTAAAAACCGCGTCTTTAACCATGTCTAGTTGTGCTTACTGCCCCGAATCAACATCCAGCATCTGAAGTACTGTTCATCTCTCTACTACCACTTATGTTACCCAGCATTTAGTGACAAAGTTATATATTTTAGATACTTGTCCTTCGTCCCACTTCCAACTTCCTTTTTATCTTTTCTTTTGCTATTTTTGAAATTTCAAGCCATCATCCTCAACGACAACAAATATAGAAGATAGGGACCACAAACGACATGGTTTTCCATTTTACTACATCGGATCGGAAGAGCTACATGTAAAAAGCTGTGTGCACGTATAAACTACGCTGGTTTTGTAAGTCGCTTAGTTTGAACGAAGGTAGTAATGGATACAATATACATTTAAAACTCTTTGAGAAGTTAGGCCATAGTTGGATTTAGTAAGCGTGGAGATAAAGGTCGTTGTAGGTTAGCCGTAAAAGATTGACTCGCTATTTTTCCAGTCTTCCTCTTTCATATTTTGCCGCGAGTTAGTATTTCCATTTCTAATTCATATTCATCCTAGTCGTGCATACACACACGAGAAAAACGTATTTCATCCCATTTATCTCTTTGCATCGTCTTCGTCAGTGGTAATGCCACCGGAAGTAAGAGAGGGCGGACGGGAGGGCAAAGAGATCACCACCACCGTATCACAAAGTTTTCCCATTTATTCTCTCTCGTCGTGAGCTCTTCTTTCTCCGCTTAAATTTATGTCCATGTCGAACAAACAAGCACACATCTTTTACTCTGCCTGTCGTCGCAAAGCACCGCACCCTGCTGTCTTTAGGTTACCCGTACCATCGTGTCGCCGGCAGGTAGTACTACACAAGAAAGCATAGTACAAACGTATAATGAAGAAAACTAACAAGAGAACTACACTACAAAACGTGAAGATGAGATTCAGTGTGTCATCGTACTACAGTTCGTAAGCGTATTTTACTAACTTGCAAACACGGGTCAATTTCATTCCCGGTTTTTACATTAAATTAAGTTGCTGATGATAGTGATGATGAAGATCCAAAGAGTAGAGATACATAGAGGGATATAAATTGCCAGAAGCTATAGTGGTGGTGGTGTGTGGCTCACAAATAAAGCAACACATCATCTCATCAGAAATGGAAAAGAAACAAGGAGACAAGCAGGAACATGTGGATAATTGCTTGCATGGACGGATATGTGATGATGATGACGATGATGCACTCCCACAATCAGCTAAAGTGAAAGCTGCAAATATTTTTGCTACTCTCCTCACACACAAACGAGAACGGAATAGCACAGTAAGCAACTATGGGACTAGGGACAGGCCTGTACACAGAGACAGAGAGATCCTCTTCTTTCCTTCTCCCCTTTTAACTTAGCAGCAGGAAAGGATCTCATTGCGATAATTTACTTTACGATGAGCTGCATCCTTTTATCCATCCTCCCCGCTTCTAACCGCTGTAAACCACACTGTGATTATCCACCCTGAGAATCTAGCTAATATTTTTGGGTGACTTGTTTCAAGCTTCTATTATTTTTCTACGTTGAAAATGTCCTATATTATGCAAGTTGTAAACACATTAACTTTCGCAAGTCGTCAACGTGACAGTTTTGCTGGGTGTCATCTTGTTTTACCACTTTCATTTTTTTCAGGGTAAGTCCTGCTTTCTTTCTCTTTAACTCGATATTCAGTGCGCTTATGATGGCATCATTTAAACATTTACTCAAATTACCATACAGTTGTCGACAAAATTGGCAAACTACATTACACTGGAGCACACTTTTTTTTATGAAACTCTATGTGTATACTAGGCCGGTAGTTTAAAGTTTCCAAAAAGATTACTATGCAAGTCAGGATAAACGCTGGGATGAGTTATGGGAGACTCTCCGAAGAAAGACTATAAGTGTGTGCTTGAAATAAAAAGAGTCGAATATCGTCATGCCAAACATGTACGAAGTTGGCTAAACTTTGAGGTGGTATACCTACTTGAGAATGCGAAAGCCATATGTCTTAAGCGGCCATTTTAGAGATAAAGCTAGGTCGTAACTCAAATGATGAGTAAGAACATAATAGTAAGTATGTATGAATGAATGCGCTTCTCCCTATGGAAGTATAACTGTTAGATCTTGTATGCTTATCTACTAACTATTGAGAGCCCAAGTCTCGAATTTCAGTTACACAGTCCTAGACCACTCACAGTAAAAAATTTCATGTGCAATGAAGGAATTAATTAAGAAAGGGATTAATTTGATTGTTTTTCTTTTATTTTCAACTATCAAGATCCGTTTTTATGGGGACAATAAAAGGGTAGAAGGTAGAATGCGTTTCCTAACGGTTTTAGCTTCGTATATTATTTCTGCGTCATTCTGTTTCTTTTTATAGTTGAACGTACAGGTTTAAGCCTGGTTCAAAAAAAAACTTTATGTCAGCTTAAAAATAAGAATAAGTTTTATTTCTGATTTGATGATGGGTATCTTAAATTCTGTTAATCAAGTTGGACGTAGTGATTGTTCTCATAAAATTGAAAATAAATGAAGAGACTAATGCAGTTTGAAATCGCAATATGGGAAGTTTATATTGATCCCTCGGTTTTGAGTGAGGCCGGAAAGTAGTTTGATGATCAATTTTGGTGAGGTTGCTGGTAAGCTTGGTTGTCTGTTTCTCCCTAAATAAATGCCATGGTCGTTTTTACAATTAGTTTGACAATAGTATATAACAAAAAACCTTTATAGCTGTTGCAGAACTTCTGAAGTCGGTAGAGTCAGCTAGTCGAAGTCCGGTTATGACACGGTTGAGGATCAACCCTGAATTAATGACCAATCATATTTCTATCAAAGAAAGTTGAAGATGACAAACATATAGTTGGAGTGTGCTTACTGACAAAAATTTAAGCATATATGATTTTTCCGGACACGTTAACCTCCGCTAGTCAATTAAATGCCACAAATATCACATAGAAAGGTAGGCAGTTGCATCAGAAAGTCGGATCCGACAGCAATTGCATCGAGTTTCCTAACTTATTGAAATCAATAATGGTACAGTACATCTTAGAAAACCATAGATTCTCTAAACTACGTATTCATTTTAGAGGCATTAACTCACATTGTCTTGTCAGTATAATTTCTGGGCAACATTTTCATACTTTCATCTTCCAGTAATTCTTAAATATGTTCTTTTACATGTTTTTAAACAGTTTGTTCTAAATCATAAATGGCATTTGGCTTAATGCTGACTGCCAGGCTGTGATACATATCGGATAATAGTTATGGTAAACACGTACACCCATTCAGTCATGCCAGTACTTTATGATCTTGGCGCAACAAGACAACTATATCGTCCATAATGTTCAATAAAATTCACGTTCCTAACTTACAGATAACATTGGTCTATTGATCCCTTCGTTATTAACCGATCTTTTCATATCTATTATATTTCTTAAGTCTACTATGCTGGGTAAGAGCTGAGGGAAGCACAAACACAGGGTGTATTTAATATTTATTACCAACCGATATTCATTTCCTCGCTTCTCATTAAAATTCTACGCATTTTTTTTATTAAAGAATATAACTTATAATCACTTATAATCGCCAGCTTAAATGGAAAAATACATGGAGTAATTAATGAGAAACGAAGAGCAGGGAAATGAGGATTAGTGATGTTATAATAAAGACCCCATCCCATGTCTGCCTTGGCACTTGCTCTACTTTACTTATTCGTGAATCTTTATATGTGGAAACCGTTTCACCAAGTTTAGTAAAGCTTGCAGCATCTCACAGAATGTATCGTAAAAATCTATTCGAATTTAATTTTGAAATTGAAGCGCCCGTAGACTTCATCCTTATATCATAAACAGATCAACACACGCACACACCTAGCGAAGCAGAAGAAGCAAGGAGCAGACAGATTATAAAGTTGCCCAGGTTACATAGGTAGGAGATTTCACAACAGGACTCCCACTTACTACTGGTATTATAAAAAATATTTACATACATATCACATCATTTTAATTGAACTATAGTAAAATTTAATTCGGTTTTACCACAAGCACAAGAGCAATGATTGCTTATTGCCGGTGTAACTACACTTCAGTGTAGCGTTGCATCATCACTATTTGTACGTTGTACTTGTATCTCGTACGGCCTGTAATAAATTGAAGGTACGGATATTATAGACCCGATAAAAAATCAAAACAAAGCTTTCAGTAACAATAGTGTACGACCAGCAGCCAGCAACATGCTACATAAATTAGCTTCAAACCTTAGCAGACTCCAATGTATTTATATGAATTTGAAGTGTTTGTGTCAAATTAGTGCCGTAGGTGTAGTAAGCTCCAATGGCTGACTAACTACAGTGGCTGCCAATGTGCCAATCTGACTACAGGATGCGTTATGTTACACTGGATTAGGTTTAAGGACTTAAGTAATTCCATTGGCCCATTCTAGAACTGAATGAACTGGGCCAACTGAAATAAACAAAATCCTAATCAGGAAAAGCTTCAAAACTTGCATACTTAAGTAATTATAAATGACTTTTATGTCCCAAATATAACTGGGATATCCAGGGGGTTACCATTTAATATTTTGAAAATATTCAACTTGTCACGCTAGCGGTCTTTATTCAGAGATCTATTTGTTAAAGAAAGGAACTCTTTAACAAGAAAGCAGTGTCATTTTTTACGCTAAATACCAATACCACAGAGAGTCTCACTTGAAAATGTTTCGGTTCCTGTCCACCAATTCGCGTTTGCTTGACTATAATGTGTTAACGTGAACCCATATGCCTTGAACTTATTTCCATATATTTTTCATATACTTAAGTCAGATTGACAGTGTCGCCTCCAATTACATTATAATATCTTTAACGGAACAACTGGGACCCAGCACAAGTATTTCATGCTGCACTACACTCTACAAGGTAATATTCGCCTCAAGTATGACATATGACAAGGACAAGTGTGCAATCTAAATGAGACAGCAAAATACTGAGCAAGTAAATGCAACCTACAGCCTAAGTGCTGCTGGTCGTACTGTATAGTTTATTTTTTTACTAGTGTTTTATTTTTATGCGCCATAAAAACACATGCGATGACTCAACTGCCCAACAAGAGAAATGGCTCCCTACACACCACTTTCCAACTTTTAAGATCCATCCACGCATCCACAAACAAACATCCGCTGTTACATCACCTCATTTCAGCCTACTTTTTTGACTTGAGCCTGACGACTTTTACCTACCTAACTAATGGTCGTTCTCAATGGTGCCATTTATCTAACCCTTCCTTACGGACTTGGCGCGGATGACACTAGACTTAACTCCGACATTCCTTTCACTTTTTTTGTAGCTTGCTATAAAATACATTATACGCACAAGGCTAAATAGGTTAATTACTTGTACAGTTTTATTACAGCACTAAATCTGCACGTTTCATGGTTCTTTTTACCCCATATTCTCATAAGCAGCATAACCCAATACACTTCAAAATGACACCAAGAGAAAATACGAACAAAGCCACTTATTGTACCACAGCTCCCACTCAACGCGTCGTTACGTTGCAGTTGTTGCGCACATGTGTTTTCCGCGGGTAGTAATAAGACACATTGTTTTATGAATTTTTTATGAGTTTTACCGTTACAACAATAACAAGTCCCCAAGGGAGTCAACTTAAGCTTCAAAAACTTGCGCTTATGACGCGGAAGTTTTTTTCTTCTTTCATTGCTTTTTCTCATCTGAGAGAAGGATCACATCTTTTCGGAACCGTTTCTAACTTTTCTCCTGCTTCATGTTGCCGTGTGGATTTCACGTAGATTTCATTGGGCAAAATGTCAGATTATTTTATGTTACCAGCGAAATGCAATCTATATTTTTATGAAAGGATCCAATTTGCCGTCTACTAACTCAAGCATGTTGCATGCATAGTAGCCGTGTTTCCTATTTATTAAAAAGCCAAATTATAAAGAAACAACAAAGTATGTATAATGTGTGGGAAATCTCTGGCATAGACAGATAGTTTTCATCAAAATGTTAACAAAATGGTCCATTTATGCTTTTCTGAGAGTAAAATGGGAAGTGCTTCTTTCTGCTTTTTATTCTTTTTGCAACTGGAAGGAACAGCTTGCCACAAACGGAAAAAGTTTTCATATGACATGCTTTGCCACAGCATGAATAAAGATGAGAAATACTCAACCTGACATAGAAAATGGCAACGCCACACACACAATGTATTTGTTTAAGGAAACCAAGTCGAAGTGCTTGTGTATGTGCAGAATGTTAGAACCCCAAGCAAGAAAGCCACTTGCATTACTCACTGCTCACAATAACATAACTCTTCCTTCTTTGTATCTCCGAATTGGTGGGTTTTATTCATATGAATAATGATCCTCGTATGGATGTACAGTTATTAAACTCAAATAAGAGAAATCTGCGTCCGTCCTCTTTATTGTTTGACTGTGACTCAATGACGAGGGCTGAGTTGTAAAATTGTTGCCAATTAGTTTTCCCTTTATCCTCTTTTATTCTGAACCTTCTTCCTTGAAAAAATCCCAAAAACCAACACCAGTCTAAATAGAACTCCTTATTTGTTAAGGAATGAAATTGTAAGGTTGAATGCCAAAGTGAACACTATGATGATAATGATGATATACATATGATATATCGGTTTGCGGGCTACTTTCACACGGTTCCCAATAAAGTTTTCCAGTTTCATGCCCCATAGAGAAAGTTGCAAAGATTTTGACTATTTTTGTGTATTTTATAGTGAAATTGTTTGGTTCAAGTGATGGATGCAAAAGCTTACAGGAATAGACAAAATGAAATATCAAATAATGAGCAGCGTGTACAAGCAATATCCCTGTACCTCGGAAGCAAAGCATAAAGCATATAACACACGAATGTTTCTGAAGAGAAATCGTTTCTTCATCATACATTATAGCCTATAGCAGCAACGAAAAGGTTTTACTGGGGTGTATTGAGAGAAACGAAAGCTGGAAAGACTTGCAAGAGAAGTCATGTCAATTATTACTGAGCAAACAATAAATTTCAGCTGAAAAATAAAAAAACAGAATTAGCTGGAGTTTGAACAATTAATCAGAAACTTTTGAAGTTGGGTTGGTTGCATTGAAATCAATGTAACCATTATAATACATACATTGGATTAATTTAGACATTCAAAAACGTTCCAGTATCATACATATTTATAAAGTAACAGCAAATGAATGATTAAAGAAATTAAAGTGTTTATACAAGTCGTGGTGCTTTTATAGTGGTCCAGCTAATCAATCAATATGACTTTGAGTAATATCTTAATCGGATGAGAAAGGGAATGAATGATAGTAGGTATATACAATTGTTGAGATGATGGAACCAGGAGAAATAGCAAACCACAGTTCTGTAGGAGTATTAGTAACTCCAATCACTTACTAATGGCCAATATGATGATATATAATGGTCTGATTACTCATATGAAGGCTACGTATTAGTGAGGTATTTAAAAATGCGGTTTGGTATACCACATATAGGTAGAATTTTAGGGTGCATACCCTTTTATCGGATGTAGTTTGTTGGTGTGTGTCTGAGTTCTTTACTTGTTTCTGAACAGAACAGGGGGATTGGAACAATGAAAAGCAATTAGAATTAAGCATAATCCTACCATTCGGATCTAATCCAACGTTCTTACTCTGGCCGTCCATTAGAGAGAAGGGGTAGAGCGATTACTTTTAAAATAAAAGCGCATTTTTGTACGAGGTAGATTTTGTACAAATATAAAAACATTGCCTATAATTTATTAGGTACCGTAGTACCAATGTGTATCATACATTTTTATAGGGCTTGTGATGTCGTTCGCCCATATTGTTGTTCATGTACTTGCCCCATGACATACATACGTTTTAAAATCTCAAAAGTTTAACCCATAAAACATTTTTATTTCATATCTGGATTCTATAACCTCAAAAATAAATAAATAAATAACTGCGCCAAGTTTTACTGGGAGAAATTCATATCCACCATGGGTAAAGTGAAATTCAAATTTCATAATTTTCATCTTATAACTTCTACATGTGAGTTCTCGGAAATCAAGTTTGTCATCATGGTTACGGCAAAGAATCTAAAAAAAAAGTAAGAACAATATGGATACGAGCAAACAGATGAGATATAAACGGAGAGCGAATGTCCACAGTAGCTTGATTTTGATCTCTACTCCAAGCCACACACAGGTAAAGCAGAAGGTAGAATTAAACGAAAGGAACGAAAGAAATTTCCCGACAGATTATTTGTATTATTATGACTAGCGATAAGTAATCCACATCAACATAAAACAACATTATGAATGGGTTGTATTCACCTTACATTCACCATGACCTCTACAAATACAAACTATGAAATTTTCGACGCTGCCAGTCACTTTTCTGGTGGATCAATTTGAAGAAAAATTCATAATTTCCCATGTCATGTAGATTTTTTTTACAAAACCAACAAAGGGCACACATTACAGCCGACAGCCATAATTCTAAAATTAATTGAAATTCCACCACGGCTCCATTGTTTTATTAAAAAATAATTGATGCTTCTAATGTGTAACAGCTATCAGCACCCTATAATTTTTTCTGTATTTGAGCTATTTTTACGAGACACGGTATGCCAATTGTTTATATAGAACTCGGTATAAAGTTATCTATTGAAAATACCACACAGACAACTCAGACACATGAGGTTACACTTCTACTAGTCTAATACATTCTTGGTTTATGTTTGTACGACAACCGACAACTAAAACTGAGCAGAAGATTGTTCGATGCAAAAATCATACATGCATATATATATATATGTAGTAAGCATGCAGGCTGTATTTTTTAGCAGCATTCGAAAATATCTTTGTCAACTAATTTGAGTAATTAAACAGTCAAGGTTCTCACCAGTCTTCATCAAAGCAGATTACAAGTAATACTACTATGATTACGATTACTCATTCAGTGGCAACGGTATAGCCACACAGAAAAAAAATTAGCGCAAGAATGTTTGTATTTTTTGTTCAAAAGACAACAAGTCATTGTTCTGTGAGGATACAGGTAGACCCTTCTTGGAAAATGCTTGTTGGATGCTCCTAAAGTCCAATAAAATAATTACTCTTGAGAGACGAAAAGTTTAGTGAAGAAAGGTTCAGATTACCATCAGATTGTATCATATGTCACATTGTCAGAGAGTCACTGACTGATAATTAATAACTCTACACAAAGAAATGTAAACGAAAGACCATTCCCAATATAGACCTAAGTAGTTCTTTATTTAGTTCTCACTCAACTACCATTCATTAATATTGATTGTCACTCTTCTTGTTAGTTTTTGTAGTTGTTGTGGTGCAGTGAAGTAAACAGTGCAATCTACTATTTTATACATGCCTTACGGACATTTATAAATATAGTGCTTGAAGGTAAGCATGCACTACATGTTTGTTTGTACGTGTCAGCAGTGTGACTGACTTATAAATTTAATGATGTGACTAATTTAAATCGGATGAAATAACTAAAGATAAAATTAACTTAATTCTACCACGTATAACTCATATTTCACAGTTTGTTAACTGATATACTCCTGATTACAACTATACATATAGTAAGCGTAGCATTTAGGGATTGTTCAAAGACTACAACATTTTTTATTTGTGGGAGCTAACAAACCAGGTAGCTAGTTTGTCTTGTAATATGCCGTGTAAGATGCAACGTTGGTAAGGGATGACCCCTTTTAATTGTATAATGGTCCAGGGAGAGAAATAATCGAGTTAGAAGTTAGAAGCAAAAATATTCTTATCAAAATGAACTACGATTGATAAGTGCCCGTCCTTTCAGTCATTATGTTTACCTTTCATCTCTACAGGGCTGAGCACTATAGATTTTCTACAGGCGATAAAATTATTAAACAATTTGGTCAGATCGAATTTAGCTGATAACTTTGATACATCACAATTTACGACTATGTTGCCTTTTTACACCTAACTCTTTTGGTTCGCCTGTGAGTTTACACAAATTATTTCTACCTACCAAATAATAATAATAGAGAGATTCAGATAGAAAATTGCTGCGATAGATTAATTATGCGAGAAATTAACTGTTAATAACTCGTTATCTTAATCATATCGACATAGACTGATCATATTCGCACTGTCAGATAATGAAAATAAAAAATAATCCACGAGTTAATGTTACGGAAAAGGACGATTTTAATCTTTTTCAACCAGCAAAAAATGGCATATTGTTGAAGCACCCTTTACTTTTTTACGACCTTTCCAAAACTATAGGCAAGTACAAAACTATTTGTTACTAAAAGTCTCTCAATTAACGCGCCGTAAAGGTACACCCATGAACACAATGTGAATACGAAAGCATTGGTCATAATGATGATAAATACGATAATCGGGATAAGCACAAACAACCTTATCTAATCACGCTAGTGTACGTGTAGATATGTACTAATCATTCCTGTTCCAATTTCCTTGGAGTGGAATAATGGTCAAGTAAGGCATCGAAAAGTGAAAGGAAATAATTTACATACATCCTATCGTGTTCGATTACCTACTGCAAAATTTATTAAAATTACTATTATTACTACAATTGCCCTAATTCTGTTTGTACTCTTATTCGGTCAGCAGGTATTTATCGTATTTGTTTCAAGGCAAACTTAAAAAGCGTTTTTGTAATTAGAAACTACACTAAAAAATGAGGCATATATTTTAATCCGCACAATTTTGAAAGACAGGTAATTAAACAAACAACTGCATCAAAGTGAAATAATGTCTTCATCAAGTCAGTTTTTTATTATTTTAATATTTCTCAAACTTTGCGTTTAACGCTGATTTATAATGAAAACATGCAGCATTTTAAATGCTGTGTTTATCCATGTCTAATCCCCACGCAATATAGTAGTTCCAAATACTAAATAATTTTTCGTCATTAACTTTGGCTTTGGTTACATTTAATTTTGCTAATGATTATTGGTCTGATGTAACTACTATGGTTATGCATGGTAGGCCTCTGCATGGCGTGTTAGCATTTCTTTGTGGTTGGTACACCATTAAGATTCTATTCTACTCGTGCCAGTCATTTGTTTGTTTAAGGTGGTGTTGAAAGAAACGAAGACAATTTTTGCTAATGTGATGGGACACGCGTGACATTTTTGTTTTATTTTTCATCGGTTGAGGTAGGGTTTTGACTTAATTTTAGGTGTGGAGCGTGGTCGACCCAAATGCATTATTAGATCGTTTGTCATAAAAGTAATGGACTGATGGACAAAGAAAAATATTATTGCGCTATATTTTACACGACAAGCGAACGTATCTTCGTAAACGTTTATTCAGGAAGTCACTCCTACGCAATTAGTGTCAAATCAAATGATATGGTTTGGTTGCATGGAGTACACGAAATGCCAGCTATCTAGAGGTTTAAACAGAAGCAAACACACACACGCAATAAATAATATTTATGAGAGCGATATTTTAAGATGTGTTGGGGAATGGGCAGTTACGTACGACTAGGTTGAAATGTGCGCGTGCAGTGCGGAAATGGGCAAATAATTGAATTAAAAAGGAGAAAATGACAGTTTACACTACAGCGCAGTTAAAAGGGGCATTTATAGCGCAACACAGCAACAAAACAGTGTGTGAAGAAAAATAGCACATTGTAAATATATGTTACCAGCAATAATAGTGGCAAAGGCAGTGTGGTCGGACCTGTTGTTTTAGACGACGAAGAACGAAGAAGCAGAAATATTTTTATTGCACTCAATTGCTCACACTTCCTCTTCTCCGCCTCGTAAACTTAATGACGCTTATAGTGCTCCAATTAGTTGACACATCTTTCTTGATATCTAGTTGTTCAAGTTGTCTGCCTTGTATGTGTGTGTATAGGTATATCGAAATAAGTGACGTGCTATCTCCCATAGTATGTGCTTACTTATTCTCACCAGTCTTTAACACCCCTGCAATGTCGTAGGTTATAGACGTTGCATTTTTGAATTAATATTTTTCTGCTGCTAGTGAATTGGCACAAGTATTAGAAACCTTTATGAAGGGTCGTGTAATTTGAAAATAATATAGGTACTATATATCAGACAAAACCAGAAAATAAGAGTAACCAGTGGTAAAGAACCGTTATAAAGCGTGATATTAGGTGTCAAACGTGCTGGCAGGTTATAAAGTGGTTCGTCAGTACTCACACGTCTAATACAAAGTACTTATCATATTTTGTATTTATGAAAATATTTGCTACAACCTGAAAAATTGGCTTTGCAAAAACAAACTTATATACCCATATGTTGTACGTATTAAAGAGCGAACGTTTCGCATTTTCTGTAAATGTGGTATGTTTGGGACTTGCTTTATGCAATAATGTAAGTTTTATTATTGTGAATAAGTAGATTGCGTCAGAACATAATGGTATGACATATCCAAATTGTACCTTTTATGGAATGAAATGTGAAAACAAATGAAATTTTACTAGCACTTTTATTGCTCCATATTACCCAAATTGCTTTTAAATTGTACCGTCAACCAGGAAGATGAAGCTTATCTAATTATTACTTACAGTTACAAATATTGCTTGTAAAAATAAAACTACAAAATACTAAAACGGCAGTGTATCATCTTGTAATTCCTAACGCTAATGTCATTTATTTCAGCTCTATCTCATATCGCCCCACATTATCGTCGTGTTTTCCTTTAGCACATTTTGTATGTTTTTTTATTTTTAAGACTTCAAGTATGTACACCAACACTAACGAGCATCAGACACAGCCCACCAATGTGTGTGTAACCGTACAAGTGTACCAGAGAGGGAAAGAAACAGTAATTATTGATGTTTCAACAATGTTCACATTCAATTTACAGTGGCATTCTTTATTAATTCCCAAACGTGATTACGTAGCGCAGCTTTTCGTATCGTTAACCACTAACCACCAGAGAAACTAGTATGTGTAGGTAATGTTAATTATTAAGTTCATAACGACAATTTTTAATCAGTGCATAGTCAGTCTTGAATTCAATGTTAATTTTTAAAAGCCCAGCACATCAAAATGAAACTTGCTAATCATTTATCATTATTATCGTCGTCGTCGTCGTCGTCGTCATCGTAATCAGTCAACAAAGCCATAAATTGTTGCGTCACTCTGCGATTATTTACCTACCGATAGATTTATTATTATGGTGATTATTCTATAATTCAGCATTCAGCCAATGTATTGGTCATCGTGCACAAAAGTTTCATTCCCCATCACCCATCTCATCACACCGACTGACTGAATCTTACGTTGTACAAATGACAAAGAAAAAAATCAAATGAATGACAAAATGTATCCACTAACTACCTTTTTTCCCAGCAGTTTGATGACTTTTCTGTTCTGTATGATTCTTATTTAATTTTGTACCTGATGTAAGATGCAACGTTTTGTGCAGTTACGCTTATAAGCTTTTAGTCTCCCCTTCTCTCTCATATACTATCACATCACATACTAACACTTACCAATACAAACCGGGGTGTTCAACATACAGCAAAAATACTTTCAGATGCATCAAATGCAAAGTGCACTTCTCTTGATATGTAGGATATTTGCATATTTTATGCCTTTTTTATAGACGGTTAATTATAGGTTTGAGTGGTGGCAGCAGTGGCGGTGACGATGTCTTATCAACTTTGAAGCAAGAAGCATCGGTTGGTGGTCTTCGGTGCTTCAGCATTCAGAAGTGCTTTGCTCTGTTCTTTGCGGTTGGACGAGGGTTTCGACATATCAGCCAGAACTGCAATGAAATGACACCTTTTGTCATTATCTTCATGGCCGCCGTTCTTGATTTCTTGATACACCGCATTGATTAATAAAAATCAAATATAATACTTATGTGTGTTTGATTGTACGGCAATTGTACTATACTATTTCAGGGGAATCTACGAGAAATATTAAAATGGTGAAGGTAATAATATTTGTTACTTAAATTTTAAATACCAATTTATCATTCGTGTTGAAATCTAACGCTTTACTTTACTTTGAATGTTCATTTTTGTTTGCATTAATCGACCGTCTCAAATTGACATGGTAAATAAGTCTGGTTTATTGTTTCGTGTTATAGATTGAAGAAGTATGTAGTATCCAGCGAAACACATAAAAAACAAGGCCATTTTTACCCCCAAATACATTTAACTTAGGTTGCATTTTATAACCTTCTAAAAACCGCCGTTCACCACAACGTATCTTGGCAATTTCGCTCCTATCATTTCTTCGCTCGCAATCCGCCCACGCGCCGGGGACTGTTGTGAGATATGTATATATCTTACTACCTAGGTATACATTGATTCAAATACCATTTAAATTATACTGCACTGATAGTAACGAGTGCGTGGTGCCCTTTGCCTTGAAGACAAACACATGTAAGCAAAATCAACGAGTAATGAAATGTTATACAGATATAAGGTAACTATTGCAATTATTGCTACAATACAAAGCAGTAAGTGTGCACATTTGTACATTACTCATTACTACTACCTTTCTCATCATCATCATGATTCCACAAGACCGCTTTAAGCAAGTAAATACGCCTGAGTCAAAAACAAACACATCTATTTTCACAGACCAGTCGTACATCAATTCATTGTATTTCATAGTCACTCTCCCTTAATTACCCTTTTCATTAGTTCAATTTTTTGTTGTAGCAACATGAAATCAGAGTAATGACTGTTTTAAATATGATCACGTTCACGTTTAGTCGAAAAGGTTAATAAGGGATCAACAAAGCCTTTGCTTTTATTTGAACTCTGAAAAACAACCAAAGATTTTTTAAAGATAAGCACTAAGCAGAAAGAAGCTGCATAATAAAATGATTGTTACTTATTATGGTAATTTCTTTCCAAAGAAACATAGAGAAGTGATAGCTCGTAGTAGTAATAGAGTAGTAGACGTTAGACGTGCTGATGAGCAGTGACCTTCAAAGAATCAGACAAGAATCAAGGGGATTGGGGTAGGAGGACACCATCAACTGATAAGAGCATAAAGAACAGCAATTACTCACTGTTACTGAAAGCAACTGACTAATCCATATCAATCTACATTTTCTTTTACAAAACGTTCCCGTCGTCATCCCCATCAGTCCTTTAACCGCCAGTAATAAGTAATAACGTACAATAATTTCAAATAAAAAATAATGATATGCAAGACTGCCTGTTTTTTTTATTCCCTCCTCCCTTTTGAAATGGGGAGAAGTTCATTGAAGATTCTAATCAGAAATAATCAGCAGGGCTGTTACATTATTGTTTATATGTGTAGATGTTATATTACCTAGTTGTATTTTTTGTCATTGTCATTCAGTCATGCTGTCTCGTTATGCGCCATATAGGCACAGGCATGCCCATGTAATAATAGTGGCAGTAATAATATGAAAGTAGCAGCATCACAGTATCAATTTTAGCGGTTATCTCATGGAAAGATCATCCTCTTCCACACAACCAACCGTAATTATATTATTACTACATGTATAAATAAAATGCTCTCTAGCATTTATCCTCAATAGATTCTGATGTCGTCGGTAAGAACATCAAAAAGAAAAAGAAAATACCTACAATAAACACAGAACAATGTTGAATGTTGTGTTATGTTAATCATCACAAATAAATTACCATTACAAAGTCATAGCATTCAATGTTCAAGTTTAAAATGTTTTTTGCTATTATAAGC
The DNA here is from genome assembly GCA_027744055.1 of Callyntrura sp. NNG-2020. Lineage (NCBI taxonomy): Eukaryota > Metazoa > Arthropoda > Collembola > Entomobryomorpha > Paronellidae > Callyntrura > Callyntrura sp. NNG-2020. The sequence continues at coordinate 18,077 of JAHZNE010006275.1, forward strand.
TTACTTTCGTGTGTTACTATGGAGAAGACGATGAGAAACGAAGTCAAAAAAGGTTAAACATTTCAATGGACGGTATAATGTATGTTTTAACCGTGCATGGTGTAGGCGTACTTTTGCTTTTGTTTGCTTTAATTCACATATAGTAGTGTATTTTACATAAATGGGGATCTGTTTGCTGTCTCATCAAACCGTGTGTGTGTGTGACGTTCAACGTACAAAGATGAGATGTTCTCAGAGGGACAATTCCACGGCGGTAATCAAACAACACATTTATTTTGTGCGTGCTCACCTAAAATTAACAACGCGGTGTATTTTCAATTAACAACAAAACACGCAAAAAATTTATAAATGCAGAGAAACATGAACAATGTTTTCATCATCCTCATCACCACTTGCATATAGGTTGCTGGTTTTAAAGTATGCATATAGCTTTCAGTTTCAGTAACGCGTTGCCTTAGAATTAAAATAGGATGAACCTCTATTATTATGTTAGTTGTGAATAGCCAGAAAACGAAGCAAAGGATTGTAAAATCGACTAGGTCACTTGAACAACATCACATGCATTGTAGTATGTCGTATAAAATAGAGTTCTTAATACGCGTTGAAGCGAGGATGATGTCACGATGTAAACTGTGTTATATTTTATGCATGGTACCGTCGTCTACCGTGTATATCGTAAATTACAACGCAAAAATAATGTAATCGTGTCGTATTTAATCAAACAATGTGGTGTTCCCTGTTCATCCTTCTCAAACCAACATGTCAGTATTGGTATTAATTCCATCAACCAATAATGCACAAGTAAGAAGTTTATCCGTCGCCAAGGTGTGTTCATTAGAGACGTCACGTCGAGAAAGTAAGATAACCTCACGCTTTCTTCCTATGTGGTAGCGCGGTGTTTGCTTCAGTTTCCACGTACACAACGACGCTCTTTTTGCTCAATGTATGACCCCAATCAATCTCCGTTGCACCCAATCATTTCATTTTCATTTGTGTCGTTTTTATGATTCCTTTTCTCATCACAAAAATCACCTACATACCTTCTTCTGCATACGTGGGGGCACTTATATTATGGACAGTCTTACAGTTACAAGAGCGTTCCCTTCTTTTCTACATAAAAATGTACACAAGTCAACCGTTTTGAATTTTCCCATCCTTTTACTTTCATTACGGGGATATTCTCACAACAACAATGTAACGACACTTAACGGTAGACCCACCACTACTGTTCTTGTACTATTCTTTCGTGTGATATGCCATCATCCTCTTCACACACATAGAGAGAGAGAGACATACAAGTAATTACGATTACGTTTTCTTCTCCGTTTGCACCATTTGCATTGCCGTTTCATTTGCTACCTCTCGCTTTTTGCACTAGACTTATCGGTTTTTTTGTCTTATCATGTAAGTCGGCAATGACGATACTCTACGATGATGATACACAGAGTAATAACTGTCTGTAGTAAACAGTCTTCATTCTCTCCCTTCTTCTTAGTCACTTTGTGTATTTCTTGTAGGACTTATCATTATCATCGTCATAATAGAATGTAATACGTAATACTTGACATATCGTCGTTATTATTATTTACTATTACTTTATTTTAAGACCAATTAAAACCAGTCTCATCCTTCAGCTTCTGTTTCAGTTGAAAATTGCTGTTGGATGGATGCACACGCAAGTGAGAGTTGTAGCAAATAAAAAAAATAACCGTTTCGTAACAGTTACAAGTTTCTTTCGCAATCACTGCTTAGTGTTCAGCCACCATCTTTGCTTTTACTTGAATGGAGTGGACAATCCTTTGATCTTTTTTCGTCGTTTGCAAATAGGATTTTCGGAGTGCTCGAACTTGCTTGTCAAGTTTCTTGACTCTGGTCCGTGTGAGTGTGTGGGTGGATTGAGTTTACGCCTAAATAGGTGTATGAATGTTTTTGTAAAATTCTACAGTTGGAAATCGTTTCGAAATCGTCAAAATGGCTTTATCAAATAGGAGTGTTAGCTGTTTGAGCCCGAAAACAACGTGGGCTGTGTTGGTGGCCATGTTACTTTTTGGTAACAATAAAATGTTGGTGAATGCCCAAGGTGGGTTAATCAGTGGGGGAAGTAATAGTCTTTCTGGGCCTGCTGGTGGAATTGGTGGCCGAGGAAATTCGGTGACAAATATTTACTCTGGAAATGTGGAAAACAGTGATAGATTGATAGTGACCCCGTACATCACCCGGGGAGAGGTTGATCTTGCAAGGAATCTGTCGAGAGTGAGCAACTTTACCAGAGTGCAAAGCTATGCGGGATTCTTCAATGTTCATCCCACATACAACTCCAATCTGTTTTGGTGGTTCTTCCCGGCTGCGGTAATAAGAATGTTTTCAGATGTAGAACAATTGTAGCATGCCTTTGCCACACACAACCTTGTACAACACAAGCTCTGATGAAATGCAATGCATTTCAGATTTTACTGTACCTAAGAAAACACTACTTCACGATTATTTTGCTAAATGCCAAATATTGTAGGTTCGATTTCGTTTAGTATGTGGGTTAATGCACATTGCATTGGCATTAGTGAAAACCGCCCACGTCGTCCCCACAGAGGTTAATTTTTAGTTGTGAGTTCATGAATTCAAAGAAAACGAAATTGAAATTTTAATATCATCCTTTTGGAAACAATGCGGGTAATGTTATTGGGTTTTTTGTTGCCACAAACTTTCCCCATTTCCCAATGTGGCGGATTTACGTGGGTAAATTAAACATTTAACACGCACAAAGACGGCTTCCCAAAATCCAACCTACGATTTTTGGCATACTGAAAGCAATAATTAAAAAATTTAACCTTTTTCCGTTTTGAAGCTAATTTTAGATATAAAATAAAAATTTCAAAAACAATGTACAACCATTTTTCAATTTTCAATGTTGTAATTGCATTTTACTTTCTCAAATTTGGTCGTGGTATATCTATAACGAATGTACTGGTTTATTACATATAGTATAACGCGGAGTACGCCCCCGTTGTACTGTGGCTTCAAGGTGGACCTGGAGCGCCATCTCTCTTTGGGCTGTTCACAGAACATGGCCCATTTTTAGTCGATTCAAAGAGTTATCTCCGCTTCCGGTCCAACCCATGGTCTTTGACACACTCTGTTCTCTACGTGGATAACCCAGTGGGTTGTGGTAAGTTCAAGCATGAATACGTACTGTGTTCAACTATGAATAAAAAAATAACAAAATACTTATATGACCAAGACAAAATATTAATTTATATTGACGCAATTTTGTGTATTTGGAGAGTTTGATTAAATGCTGTGATACTTTGCAGTATTGTCAATTATGACCCATGCGAATTCGCTGCCGGCGACTGATTGTAGATATTGTTTCGGGGTCCAATGGAAACTCCCAACATCTAATAATCATTAAAATCAAATATGTTTCCCAGAATTCAAATTTTAGTAGAGATCCTTGTTACTTTTTAAAACGAATTACCTCAAGTTTGAAATATATACATATAGTCTATATAGATACATTTTAAGTACCTATACAAATTTTCTCTTGTATTCGTTTGTGATGCATAGGGTAGGTACCTTCGTAGGTCTACATCGTATATACAACGGTGTAAGTCAATCCATACACTCCATAAAAAATAAACGCTAGAATTGCCGCCAGGCGTTACCCCACCTATCCAAAACGGAGGGGTCATTTTGATTTAAAATTTTGAAGACCCACGGGTACACTTTAGTCACTAGAGAGATATAGCAGTATGCCAAGGCAAGTTTGACTAGGATCGATTGATCCCTGTTTGTGGGTTCCAACGTCGGGTGTTCTCCAATATGAGAAGAAAGGAAAATCATATAAAAGAAAATAAAATGGAAAGAAACGAAGAGAAAAAACACAAACAACAAGCTGTTCAAAGAAATTCCATTAAACTCCCTTTCTCTCTCTCTCTCTCTCTCTCCGTAGTCTTACCATCCCTTTGCCGAGTTACTATGTTTACTTTAAGCAAATACTTACATGTTATTCGGTTTTTGTTCAGGTTTCAGTTTCACGGAGGATGAAAACGGTTACGCTAGGAATGAGAAGGATGTCTCCAGAGACCTATACAATGCGCTCACCCAGTTTTTTACGATGTTCCCTAAAATGCAATCCCGCGATTTTTACATTGCCGGACAATCCTACGGTGGTAAGTGCAGTAATGTAGTCTTAAATAAACAAGAAGTACTTACCCAAATTTAGAAGAAAGCTTTTTTTCTTTTGGGGGAATGTTTATTTTTACACGGAGCACATTCTGAATATTCATTTGTCTTGGAATAGCTAATGTTGAAACATTCAAATGTTTAGCCACATGATGTATGAACGATTCCTTGAACTAAAAAAGTGATTTCCTCTACACAATAGTAAAAGTACATAGGCACACATTGAAGTGAGCAATCAGACATGTAATTTTTTTTCTTCTTATTTCTCTCTCCAGGAAAGTACGCTTTGAGCGTGGCTTATAAAATTCACAAAGAGAACCAAGAACTCCCAGCGATTCGCATGAATCTCAAAGGGATCATCCTTGGAGCTCCTTTTGTGGATCCTGTGTCGATGATTGATTTCGGAGAGTACATGTACAACATTGGGCTCATTGATGAGAACGGGAAGGCACACTTTGATCAAAAGTATGCTGAAGCCAAGGACCTCATCTCGAAGGGCAAATGGATTGAAGTTGACAGTGTAAGCAAAAAAACTAATTACTAACAAGTAGTAACAACAAAACTGTTGTCTCCTTTAATTGATATACACTAACGAAATTGGTAGTATAATGACAGCTTTTCTACATCAAGTTGCTTTCAAGTAGTCAAATTTCTAATTGAAAAAAAACAAGTGATATTCATACTACCTCACATCAAGTTTACCATGCTTATATGGTGTATGCACAATGAAGTTTAAAAATTTTCGTTATCAGTACAGAACTTTTTTCTGGCTATGATAACTATCAGGCCTTGCATTTAAAGTTAAAAGGTTGAAGTACTTAACTTTGGTCATAAAAAGTAAGGTTCACTTTAGTTTACGATATATGCTTGTATGAATGCTGATGAATATAATATGATGGCAGCGGCCTTTCTTTAAGCAATACCGGTGTGCTTAAATGGCATTTGCCATATAGTTGAAGGAACGAGGTTTAGGTTCAAATTACAATGTCTTCATATTAAGCATATCGTCAGTTAGGCAAAAACGGAGATATGGCGTGGCACGAGGATAGTCAAGTTTGAATTACAAAACAGCAGAAAATTAACAATTTGAAATTATTTTGATCCCATTTTTGTTAGGCACTTGTAATGAAAAGCTGCATGATTTCATTAATAATGTGTTGTACACCATCGTATTGCGTTTTATTTATTGTTTGTAATATTATAGACAAGTACATATTGTAAAGATGCAATTTAATGTTGTACAGACATTTGTAATGCAACGCATTAAGTACGTCTAATACTTTTAGTTGCATGTTAAGGCAATTTATAGCCTGTGCAGCAGTTTTGTTTGCATTTGTACATTTGTATATCCGCAAAAAGACAAAGCTCCCTTTTCGAATCATTTTTCAATGAAAATGAAAGTTATTATATACAAGCAATGGATTTGTTGGCGTAGAATTTTTATACGAAAAGTGAATTTTACACCCATAAAACAAAACTAATACACATTAAATGTCAGTCATGCTATAATGCATGTCACCGGGGCATTATGATGAATGATGACGCATGCAAAGTACTCGTCTCGTATAACAGGGCTGCAGTTTGTCACCACCACCACGCAGTCAGCATCATTTGAAGCAGTACTTTACCTGTAGTAAACGTACTTAACTGACTTGCATCGAACGAGTATAAAAATACAAGCAAAGAAAGAGGTGGTGCTGGTATGCTGTGGTATGTGGAAAAATTTTGGCCTAAATCTCGACACTTCCGATCGTCAAGAAACATGCAATTTTACTGCAGCTGTTTTCATTCATGACGATACTTATTACTTTTCTATTATTGCTCAAAAAGGAAGGTTACTCGTGCAAACTCCTTAGCTGCAAATATTCATGAAAGTGCACAACAAATAAATGATACTAATATGCATACAATACTTTACTCTCCACGGATTAGTTGCTTATTAGTATTGTTACTAGTTACTAGCGACTGATGTTGCGGTGCAATATTGCAAATTGGAAGAGGACAATATATCAAGTCGTGTCGATGCAATGCAGTTGTTCTCATCAGAGTAGTGATCACGTTGTCTATATTGACTTAGCCTATTATTACTTAACACGTTTATTAAATACAATAAAACAAAAGACTAGAGTAGGCATCGTCCTCACCCTATTAATCGCCAACAGTTGTGGTAAATGTTTTAATAGTTCATAAGGTAAGAAAGGGAAAACAAATGTGAAAAAGAAGAAAAAAACAGCATGAAAAACCTAGTAAGTAGTTGTAGGTATCTCCTTATGTGTCTATGACTTGTGACACCAAATAAATTACTATTTCGTCTTACATTACACACTATTAGCCAACATATAACTACCTGCTAATCACGAAGGAATGAAACGAGAACTTCCCATTTATGCTTTTAATTTTACATATAAAAACCCCCAGAGTTTGTTGATTCTTCTCCGACCGAATACTTCTCTCTTCTTTCTGATTTAACTGCACTGTATCTAAACTGTCGAGGAAAAATTCCGACCTTCTGAGGAGACAATATCTAGAACATCAGTAGATAACGCGTAGTGACAGGTGCATTTTAGTTGTTATAGTCATTCATTAGTTCCCAAAGACACCAGCATGCAAAATTATATAATATGCTATTTGAGGAACCGGTGGTGCACAGGGGATGGTTGACCCCAAATGGCATTAAAATTGCATGATACTTCTTTCTTTAAAGACAAAACATGTATCCTTTATTCATATTTTACCACTCTATTCTGGTCGAACCTCACATTTTGATAAATACACGTCAGTCAAAAGTCAAGAAAAGGGCTCTCCAAAAAAGAATTCCCAACCTCTGCCTGCTGCCGTTAATATTTGCACATTATGATTTGTCAATACTCTCTACTCCTGTCCCTACCATGACTATACGGCTGCACATGAAATGGGAGTACGAGTACATCGTGCATCGTACGTAGACAGAGAGAAGAGCAACTCTCATATTCATTACTCATAGGTAGTTATGATTTATTACCACCACCCTAGTTACTGTACAGAGTAGGCGTAACTCGTTTAAGTATGGCTCACAGTGTATTACCACAGTTTTAATTACAGATGTAAAGGTGTTTCGTTTAGCAGAGCATAGGTAGTGTATACTCTCATGTCAGCCTGTATAACAATGTCGGTAGGGGCTTGAAGACTTCAAGAAACCTCTCCTCTCGTTCATCTCATGCCACCGTTGCTGCTTGCGTTCATAAGTTTATTTGCTTCATGACGTTATTTGTGAAGGGGGAACTTTCCATGTGAGCTTTTCCCACGACCCAAGCAACATAATTTCGATTTTTGTCTTTTGACTTGACTGAGAGTTGCTGCTTTCCACTTGCCCCTTTTTGCTTAGCTACAGCAATTTTCACACATAGTAATGTGGTACAGTCACCCTTAGCATTTTTAAACGAGCTTATTAAAGTCCTCATTTGTGTCTTGTACAATATTATTGGAAGTTTTATTTACGGCGTTACAAGACTTTTTTAACGTCCATTCACTTTATGTACTTTCTTATTGTAAGCAAGTACAAGAGTTGAATCGCTTTTTTATTATTTGTAAAAGATCAAAGGTCTAGAGTCTACCTTTCTGAATCATAATGACGTGATGATGATTCGTTTTATCGTGGAGAAAAATATCGTGATATGATATGTAAAACTAAAGGGTTGTTTATGTGAACACTTTCAATTATTCAAGTGTTCGATCTAAAATAATCGTCATCCATTCTTTCGTTGTGTGTATAATACTTCATCTTTAAAAAAAACACTCGAGTATTTTTATCGCAGAAAATGAAGGGAAATTTTTAAATGTTTTTATGTAGACCGATTTTAAGATTACAAAAATATTTCCCTTGGCAAGCGCAAGCAGAATTTAAATAGGAAAAATGGAAATCAAATTAATTTTGTCCCAGCTTTATATAATAATAATATGGGACAGTTACGTACATTATGTAAATGTAGATAGCGTTCGACTTTGACATAGCAGTCGACATGTCACAGCAAGTGGCCAGATAAACATTATGATAATCATGTCATCATATTATGTTGTACATAAATTATGTATCAATGTACCACAAGCAAGGCTAGAAACTAATGAACATGCGAGCTACTTTGCCCTTTGTCATTTGCTCTATCCAAAACGATCTGTAATAGTATCACCACACCAGCGAGGTATTCATAAGACAATTTTATCGATAATTGCAATTACGCTGTAGACAAAATATAAATTGGCAGAGGATATCTGTTAGTCGTTATGGCGCAAAAAATGCAATAGACGGGGTCAAGGAAAATTTCAGTGACTTTTTCTCAAGTTTTCACTCTCAATTTGTTTTGTTTTGTTGCATAGCTGATGGATGAGTTGCTTCATGGAGACTTTACGCCATACCCCACGTACTTCAAGAATGTAACGGGTTTCGACTTTAACAAAAACTTTTTGGAAGAACAACGCCCAAAAACTTATGGATTTTACCAACAATACATCCAACGGGACTATGTTCGTCACGCCATCCATGTGGGCAACTCGGTCTACCAAAACTTTAACTCAACGGTATTGCGTTACATGCGTCAAGACTTCCACCAGTCTGTCAAACCCTGGGTTGAGGAACTGTTGGACGCTGACTACAGAATTATCATTTACTCCAGTCAATTGGATATGGCTGTGCCACACACAGGAATTGCCAGGTTCATTCGAAGTCTCAAGTGGAAGGGCACTGAAGACTACGCCCACGCTGAGAGGAAGATTTGGAAGGTCAATCGAGAAATCGCCGGATATTCAAAGACTAGCCGGAACTTAATTTATTTGTTTATCAGAAATGCTGGACATGTAGCTCCCCATGATAAGCCAGAATGGACTTTTGACATGATCAACAGATTCACCGCGGGAAAATCCTTTTAAACTCGTTTAAAAATAAAATAATAGCTACTTAATTGACTTATCCCACAACCATTCCCAGGTAAACAATATATTTTTCTACCTTCAATATGCCACTTTTAAAAATGACCATCCAATGCCATTTTTAATATTCCTTTTATTGAAGGTCATTTGGTAATAATCTGATTTCCATTTTTAAGTGTAACAAAAAGTATTTATCTCCCTTCCACTTTTTATTGCATTGCTGTCCGTCTATATACCTTAATTATATCTTTACATTATGTCGTATAATAAGTTATTTTATAAATAGATACGATAAAGTTCAACTACAAGATGTACATTGCATTTTTGCAAAGAGTGCCACCTTAGATACAAGTGATATCGAATTCAATTCAGGTTTCTTGTTCCACTAATGACGGTAGTAGTAACGGGTGTAGTTCAAGGTCATATGAATGATTTTCTAAAATCCCATTCCCGAATTAAACTTTCTTTGCTGCTCTGTCTCTGAAATAATTTGATTAGCCATCACATTCTGATTTTTAAAAAACTTACCTTACTTTCCTTCCATTTTCCTAACATCGTATAAAATCTTTAATTATTGCTAATAATAATGCACGTAAGTATAAATATATATTTTAGAATTTTAAGTATAATGTAGGCAAGCTCGAAAGAACTGATTAAAGTGTAGTAATTATAATTGCATACTAATATATCAATAAGATTTGACAGTTTGACACACGTGTAATTTCATTGGGGGTGTTTTAACTTTCCTGGACAGAACTAAAAATATACCTAAAAAGTATCACACACACAGCAAGTCTTTCAATTTATTATTTTATTGGGCACCGTTTCGAGTGTTTACTGTTCCAGACTTTATTTTGATTAATTTATTCCCGGCGCGGCGCACCCCTTTCCGTTATTCTTTCGAACGCCCTAATGGTTTATCAACACGGGCGAATTAATAGCATATCGTTAATTTAATTACCTGACAAAACTTCGCACACAAAACCAATTAAGCCCTCATAAATCCGGTAAAGCAAAGCGCCTGTTGTATCGACTTGCTTCCCTCTCGTTTTGTGTACTTGTCATCAATTTACCACACAAATAATTGTTGTACTACGTTCAACTAAAAGCGACATGCGAAGAGATGAAATTATACTTGGATGATGAATGATGACATTGTAGCGTGTGTGGTAGACAAGCACGTGCCCCCCTACTACTAGTTTTACGGCAATATGTTTCTTTACTAATTGTAAACATTAGGTACCCTTCAAATACGAGATTGAGTGCTGTCGCGACCTCCTATACAAGCTGTTATTATCCAAGAGTATATTATATTTTATATCTAATATATTATACCTGCAAGTTGCAAAATGTAACAATATGTAATATACACATATATATATTATTGTGGAAATAAAAATAAACGTGATCATATTTTATACAGTATAAACACAATAAAGCTTGTAATAATTTCTGTTTAACCAACTATAGTTGACAGTTACTTTATTAGAGGTTTTACTCTAAAAAAATGTAACTACCCATATACAGTGCACCAAATACCTGCACGGACAGACAGACAAGTCCACAAACTACCGACGAGAAGAAAATGAGATGCATTGAGAAGAAGAGTCTTCACAGGTAAATGGTGATTGGAATTATAATGAATAATGATTATTGATTATGCAATTCTTTGATCATGATTCATTGCAACCGTAACTGTTGTGTTGTTTCTTTATGCAACATGAAATGAGCCAAGTCGCAACTGCGTTTAACGAAGTCTACATTTAGCCTCAATTTTATCACATTTACACACAATAATAAAATCGCCAAGGTAGCTGAGGCTGCGACTTATTTTGCGGTAGCGTATATATATAGAACCAACGTGCTTACCAGTGTGAAGTACTTAGGGTAGAAGTCGTTATCTAATCAACTAGGTAAGGTAGCTAATCAACAATTAACTTGTGTAGGTGCAGTAGGGACAGCAGTAGTGATGGGCAAGGGAAGTTTATTGTAGCACTTATGTAAAGAAAAATACAACTCACTCATTAGAGATATTAGCATCCCTATTTGAAAAATAATAATTTTCTTCTTCGTAGTCTATATAAAAAAACTGATGATGAGTGTTATATCATCTCGTGATGAGTTATGAGCATGTGTAAAGTTCTCAGTGATACAATACACATAAAAAATTAATTTAGTATGTATCGAACACAACAAAAGAATATTATTATTACCAGCGAGAGAGTTCATACGTAGGTATGTGCCTTACTGCCTATGTTGCCGTGAAACTGCTATATATATATACTATCCTGTAAAGCGTTTATAATATATACACTTATAGATACTAAATATAACGCTACTAATTATTAAACAATTGAAAAAATGCAAAATAATTAAATTAAGAAATAGTAGAAATTTGCATTTGCCGTGACAAGAAAATAACATTAGGAATTAGGATTCGAGCATGAACATAAATATTTGGGTATGAAATGCACACGCTTCAGAGCATACAAGTAGAAGGGTTTGGAAGTCGCGTTTGTTTACCCATTACTCATTCGTCATGATATTCATGATCTTTCCATTTCCATTATATATCTCCTCCAGTTATTTATTTTGTATTTTAAAAAGACGTAATTTATATGTATATGTATTAACGACATCATCTTTTAAGATCCAAACAAGTTACCTTACTAGTAGTGAAGTTGATAAATGAGTACAGAAAGAAAAGCGAATTGAAAAATGTTGACGGTAAGTTTTCGTAAGTAAATACAGAAAAATTAACGGCAGTACACGGGGTAGCGTACGTGTACGTATTATATGGATGCACGACAGTGAATCCCTAAGAAACAAAGTGAGTTTGGTTTAGTAAACCGCTACAACGTAGCACAAAGTGTTTTCAAGTGGATACAAACCTGTATTCAAGCATTTACACACATGTTGTCTGGTGTATATGCTGTTTCGCTTCAAAAAGATGAATCGTGGAAATGAGGTCAAATGATTCCCACTGTGAGCGTTTGAGTTGGTAATAAAAGGCACACAAGTAAAAAGTAGTACTTAGCGGTGGTAGTTGTAAAGCATGCGAAAAGACCATCAAAACTGAACTATAAAGCATGGATGCATTTTTTTTGTTTATTGCAAAGTGTATGGCAATGGCATGGTTGACAGCGAAAAGAGATTCCATTCGATTCCACACTGCACGAAAATAGCACACCTGCCATTTCAATTTTACTTTTGGGAACTTGTAAGGACAAGTTTTAGGCTCGTCTCCGCGCTCGGCTGCAAAGGTGACACATCTCTTGTTTGGACACACGACATGAATTACAGTTTCCAGAGCTTTGCTTGTGCTTAACTTTACCGTGTTCTTTCGTTATAAAAAGTACCTTGTGCGCTGAACGTTCATGCGATCGTCGTCAGAGACGTATTTTGTCTTTGATTTCCATTTCTTTGATGATGATGACATAATGATGTACGGTTCTATGATGATTTTGAGTTGAAATATGTGTTCATGAGCCGTGTACATAGTGGTACGCATGTAGGGACAAAGAAAAGAAGGAAGGGAGAAGAGAAAGGACAAATCGAAGGGACAGCATTTTCAAAGGAACATGATATTGTGAAGACGGTTATGTCAAAAAAACCTTCATCGCTTAAATAAGGTAACGTTACTGCTACATGCAATTAGAATAAAAACATCGTAGTTTTCTGTAAATACTAAATTAGTAACAATGAAGATAAGAACGACCACACAAGGAACTTCCACGATAAACATGATGCTATGATGTATTGCAACAACATGGTAATATTTGGCCTTTTACTGTTTTATCTTTTTTTAAAAAAAGGTCACACGTTTTTACATAAAAACATGTGGCCACTTACGATTTCATAGAAAAATAATTTATTGTTTCCCCTCTACGTGAAGGAATAAAATTTACGATAATAAAAAGGACCTTTCCGAAATACTGTTTGAATGGACAAGTTCATTTATTGTTTCGTTCCATCCAACTAAGACAACCACTGTGAATTTTAAGTAAGCACATCAAAATTTCCACACGAGCTGATCATATTATCTTATCACGTAACAGTTAATTTTAAGGCTTCAATTGTTCCTTACTCTGATGACCTCTAACAATTAAAGTGTAAAGTTCTTGGATGACGCGTGTCTTACCTTATATGTTACATGTGCATGGGACGGGACCTCTATGATTTAAAAAAAAATTGTTTCATTTTTTACAAGCAAAAAAGCAAGAAGCATGTTGTAACAGAAAAATAAACCTTGTAAACTCTTCACTGTCACATTACGTGCTAATCCTGTACAATGTATACAGACAAAGTATTGTAAAGAGGAATTATACATGCTGATAAGTAATAATTGCAAATATTAAAATGTATTGTCTAGCGCTTTTGACTTTAAACATCACTTCTGTGCTCTATGCTGTAGGCACAACGGAGAAGGTTTTATTTTAAAATATCCCATTTTACTCCCCAAGTCGTTTATAAATTCTAAAAAAAAACTACGCCATATTCATACCATGTTTAATCGTCGTGTGTGCTGTATGCGTGGTAAACGGGAAACATCTGCTGCAGCAGCTCAAAACATTGTATGATTTCATAGCATATCGTCAACAAAGTAATACTGCGCAGTGGTCCTATTTTTTGTTTATCCACTTCCTTTTATATTCACAGGCAGTATATATAACATATTTACTACTACACACCACCGGAGATGCATGAACCCCGGACGTAAAAATTACCAACTTTTGAGGATGACACCAGTTCAACATCCTTCCTTTCGACAACTGCTACAACATATAGTTATAGACTATAGGTATATTTTTTTTTATAAATTTGCAAATTATATACGGTTATATCTTGTCATGCGGCTCTACTACGCTCCATTCACTTTCACTCACAAATACTGAGTAGTAAAAGAGAGAAAATATATATACATATCTGTAATTTCTATATAAGCTATTTTGTACTGGTACTAATATGCTACAATTTGCTTTTTGCAGGGATTTTTAGACTTTTAGACGAAAAGCACTTGATAATGCTCCACATGAATGCAACAGACATATTGAATGAAAAAATAAGTCAAGTCTCATCCCAGCACCAACCACTCGCATGTTTACAGCGTGGACAAATGTAGTTTTTAAAACACTGTCATTTACTGACTGCTTTCACGTGGATTTATTTATGAAAAGAACAAAATGTGAGCCTATATAAAGGTCTAAATTTCAATTTTCTATTCTGGCTACGTGCTATATTTCTAGTCACATACACTGTTCCATAATTTAATTAGGTTTGTATTAATTACATTGTCATTTGCATAAACAAACCCAGCCATCGCTTGCTTTTTTATTTAGTAAAAACAATATTAATCAAGTAGTAAAGTAATAAAATATACAAAAATTGTAATTATATAATAAATTTGATGGCCAGTTTCATCTTTATTCTATTTAAAATCTCAAACAAACAATGATATGTACAAATTTTCGTATGTTCGTCTCTCCACTGTTTTTAGCAACAGCAATTACCTATCAGTGTACCTATTAGTGTATGCAGCATCAATCAGAGTGATAATGATAAAGTTCTTTTGTCGGTATATACATTAAATCATGTACCATGTTTGATTTGTATTATTCTTTGTTTTTTTTTCTATTAAAAATATTTTCAAAGTAATATGACTGTCTTTGTGCCTCATTTACAATTAGTGACAATTAATTGAGAGCGATTAATTTTCCCTCTTGACGAAGTACATGATGATGTTTTTGTCAGTTCAATCTAGCAATGAGAAAGAAAAAGAGCTTCTAGCACTCTGCTTAAAGTAAACCAATTTACATTTGTAATATTTTATTTTTGAACCGCTGTCGTTGTCGGTGTTTGATTTTATTTGGTATGGGTACGGGACGAGCAGGGGAAACAGTAATTTAGCAACACCGTTACTAAAGATACAAAGAAAAGCATACCTGAACCCGTTACATTTTAAGGTGAACAAGGCATATTAAGGTACTGTACTATTAGTCTCCCATATATCCCTTTTTGTCAAAAATAAAAAAATAAAAGAGCAACAACTGGGCTTGTCGTTGAAATTGAGTACAACTTTCTTTGCCACCATTTTCAGCCAAATAAGACCCAACCGACATGTTGTCATACGTAAATTGCAGAAAAAAACAAGCTTAAAAGTTTTAACTTTGAAAATGTTTTGTACATGTAAATGTATTAGCTTATATTTACGGTATACATTTGAAGGAGTCTAGCAATTTCCCACTCCAATACAAACCACCTCCACCTAGAAGCATTTACACTTACATCGCATCACTTCACTCCAAGTTCGGAAACTTGGGTTCGGGAACCGAATTAACTCCAACTACTTGTTCTGTTTATAGCTTTTGGCATATTTTTATGGCAACTTCCCAACTTACCAACGTATACCTAGACATTCAAATACGTTAAAGCATTTCGCTTTCTTCAACACTATATACATCTCACAAAAGATGTACTTTATTTACGTTGCAAATTACATCCAGTCACCACCACTTCAGCTTAAAACATTCTAAAACAAAGAATAAATTATTTACTGCTACAAGTAACTATAAACTCTCATTTAATAACCATAAAACCGACAATTAAGCACTGGTAAAGTATAAGGATAGAGTTATATAGTAATTAATTTGTTCATTGTGGAGTTGGAAAAACTTTGTTGTGTCCTACTTTAATAATTTTTTCTGCTTATGACATACACCAGAGCAGGTATCAAAATGGCTTTGGCCAAGAGCAATCAAGTTGTGTCTGTATTGGAACCAGGTACATACTTTGAATAGATATTCACTCACAACTTATATTTCAGTTTGGAAAAATTGTTTCCCTTCCTTTCAGCAGCTAAAACTTTCGTTGATATTTGTATTTAAATTATTTAGATCCGGGTTCTGAAGAATCTGAATCCGAACGTCGTCGCCGTGAGTCAATGAAGTTTGCTGAGTTTATTAGCACCAAAATCCGCCAATGGGAAGAACGTCACGCACAAGACGACCTTTTTTTTGACCAGGAACACGAGCGTGGGGAAAATTTAGATGGATGGGCTCTTCTTCCTGATATTATTCTGGAAAAAGTATTTTCATACTTGAGCATTGAAAAGAAATACTACGCTAGCGTAACATGTCGAAATTGGTACCGAGCTTTCCACTTGCCTCGGGTCTGGTGGAATTTCGAAATGCAAGATACCACCTTAACGAGATCCCGTTATGACTATGGTGAAAAATGTTGGCGTCATGTTTTGGAACACCATCGCACTCAACAAATGATTCGGAGTGTGGGAAGTCGTATTCGACGCGTTTCCCTTCACCCAACTTCGTTTCCCGGACTGTTTGCACATTTTCACTTTATGAACCATATATCGTCTTTCTCAGAGCGCTATTTGAGTAAGAAAAGCAGCAATAATATAGTTACTTAAGGGATTACCCCCTGAGGAATGGAAGCTGTAATCCGGATGTTGTAATACTCGTTTGATTACATATGATCGCGCCACTTTTATGTTGTCCCGGTTTTCTCCAAAACTACACATCCAAAATTAATGAAAATTTGAATTTAAGAAGATCGAAAGATTCTCTATTCAACGTCGATTTTTTTTAAAGAAGGAAGTCAACAGCAAAGGCTTTAAAATAGGGTTTCAAAGTTTAAAATGGAAAAAATTGGAATACGCTTTTATCATTTTCGCAAAAAATTCAGCCGTTGAATAGAGAATCTTTTGATCTACGAAAATTCAAATTTTCATTAATGTTGGATGTGTAGTTTTAAAGAAAACCGGGACAACATAAAAACGGCGCGATCACATGTAATCAAACGAGTATTACAACAGCCGGATTACAGCTTCCATTCTTAAGATGGTAATCCCTTAAAGCAATGGTATGATTGTTACTGATGTTTCACCCTCAAATATTTCAGTGGATCCGACCAACCACAACAGTTGCTCTTTCAATATTGAAACCCTGCGTTTTACCTTCTTTTGTGATATTAAAACCAGAGACGAGCACTATATTTACGGCACGGGAGGAGAAATTTTAAAGAGCCTTAAGCGGTTGGTAGGAAATTTACCAACGCTGAGACGTCTTGAACTGATTGACTTACTATTGGAAACGGAAGAGGCTGAAAATCTGCTGAATGACGCTTGCATGACGCTATGTGAAACACTGCGCCACTTGACCATAATAAATCCTAGCAAAAACCCTCTTGAGCTGCTTCATCCGGCAGCATTCATTAATTTACAAAAGTTGTACGTAACTCCTCAAAATCTAGGGGAGGAATTGATTAGTGTACTCTGTGCAAATCCCAATTTTGAGGAACTCCATATTGTACAGAATAGTTACACGGAGACAACAGAAGGAATCGTAGCGATGATGATGCCACAGGTGTCATCTAAAATTTGGACACTTGCTCATTTTTCAGTTTATTTAAGAACATGTTTCAGAAACGTGCATAAAGAACTGGTGTGGCAGGAGAAAGCGCCTGTTGTCAGTATAATTTTGGATAGCCCATTGACAAAACCTTGTGCAGATACACTACTAACTATAACGGATATGTATCCAGCACTACTGGAATTTGGATATTTCACTCTTCCCAGGTTTCGAAGTTCTCGAAGATTTTTAAAACGGATTGATGGACCTCTTTTACGATTTTGTAAGAGATTACCATATCTTACGACGTTGGTGAGCACTTGAGTAATAATATTTAATCATTTAATTGCTTAAAGACAGCATTGTAACGTTTTAAATACTATTTTAGTACGTTCGAGATCGCATCAGTACATCCACAGCTCTTCTTATTGCAAGCATGTGTCCAAATCTGAAGTATTTCATTGTTCGTCGGAATGCACTGTTGAAAAAACGAGATTTTATGTTTCACGAGGAATTGCATTTGGACTATAATTTTCGGCAGTGGATTAACATAAACTGTAAATGTTATGACAGAACCAGTCGAGAAATTTCAAAAATTCTGGGAATTTCATGGAGACCTTTGACTGATAAGGAATTTAAAATTGTTTGCCAAGATCACCAAGCTTTCTAAATAACCCAGAATAAATTATTGAATGCTAGACATGCTCTCAATATTTAGAAGCTGGCCGTAGCAGTGTATACAATTATGTTGCTTACTAATAATATTTCTTAACGTTTTCTATCGATAAAAATACACATTGTATTATTATAAAACTCATAATGTACAGTATAGGTTATGACGTATGACAGAAATTATAAGTCTTTTTATAAAAATTATATCTTTTAAAAAGAAATGACTTCTTTTAATCACATTTAGATTACATGTTTTGGCAAAATATCGTTAAAATACACTAAATTCATTATTGTATCTCTGCAACCGCAACAGAGTAAACAGTATTTCTTACCAAATACACATCACAAAAACAAAACAAAAAATACACATCAACAAAATAGCACGAAATAAACATTTAGCAACAATCCGTTGTGCTACACACTCTCTGTTAGTAACATTTCGGGAGATTCATTGTCGTCATCGTCATGGATATGTACTCGCAGTATATTAGCGAAATTGTGCGAGGCAAAGTTGGAACTTGACCGATGCCGTGTACATAACTAACCATTTCGAAACAACATAATAAATTTACCTACACACAATAATTTATTTTGACTAAAAAGTCAACTACTTTCATCTCCCTCTCCGTTGCATACTTCAAACGATAATGCTAAATATGTCTAAATTGCAAATAGCCTGTCCTGTCTCAAAGAAATATAACTATAATGTATAAAGAATCGAGAAACAATAAATCACATACAAGTATGTACAAGTTCATACATAAAATATACAAAGTATAGAGATGTACTGCATAACAATGAAATTTTGTACGGGCAAACACAAATTTAATAAAATGTTTCGAATGTTTCCTTGTGGTTCGCTAGTATAAAAATGATTGCCACTACAAATAAAGGTACTCTGGTTGTTCTTAAGTTCATGGTCCACGTGTTAGGGTCGGCAGGTTACATTTAAAATATGATTTTTTACAATTTGTGAATCACAAAACTTATTTGCCAATAAATTACAAAAACCAATAAACTAAAACGGTCATTTTAAACAATCAATCTAATATTAATACCATTAATATTAATACCTATATTTCACCAGAAAACATTCACATTTACTGTGGCAACTCGCATCTCAATATTTACGTTGACAAAATGTTTCTGGTGGCTATAAAACTCACAAAGCGATTACCTGCTACCTGTCACCGATAGTACAAATAGTGATTATTAGTTTAGTTTTCAGCCAGTTTTTGTTTGCTAAGATGGCGAATAGATTTCATGTGCTTCTTAAATTCAGATAGACGAAGACCTACATATCTGTAAAAAAAATTAAAATCAAAGAAATTTGTTAGCGTAGCGTAAAGAAATTTTGAAAATGCATTACTATTAATATTCTCATCGAAAGTGCAACAGTATAACTTACCCGTAATAGTCAAACTCGATTGTCGAATGTTTTGCCTGAGAGATTCCCCAAAGTCCCCATAGCAAATGAGAAATTGGAACGCAAAGTTGGACCCAAAAGTCAAATTCGTCTGCAGAGATCTCATCATTATTGCTCAAGTGCTTTAGATATTCTTTGAGCCACCTATGGCGAAACGACTGATCAGGATATTTGGTATAGTCGATGTCCTCAACACCAGCAAATTCCAAGAAATGATTTGCCACGTCGAATGGGGAATAGTTGTACATGGCATATTCTACATCAATAAATGTTATCTTTTTTCGTTTGTCGTCGTATACTATATTGCGAGGAAGAAGATCATTGTGACAAAACGTAACTGGAATTTCAGGGTGTGAAGAAAGGATAGATTCCAGTTCCTCAATGGCACCTCTACCAAATCCGGGGACGACACCAACCCTAGCCATTCTAAAAATCATTAATATTGATTCTTCTTATTAGGTACATTATGTTAACATAATCTTAGACGCATAAGAAAATCAAGGTTGTCATGCCTTTCCATGAACTCCAGATCATTAACCATTATCTCCTCAGCCAGCTTATCGAATTGACGTAACTTGTTCCAGATTTGGGATTTATTACGATGACTGGAAAAATGATTTTTTTGATTATGGCAACTCTTGTTATTGTTATCATGATGAGAGATACTACCACTGTCGTCATTCGCTTCACTGCCATTGCTCATGTATGCATTAGTTTGAATGTCTGAATGCATTTTCGCCATTTCTGCTGCGACCAATCTATAAATTGAAGGTTCCTGGCAATGCTCAACTTCGAGTGTAACGCCATTCATATATTGGTAACAAATACCATTGTCAAATGTTGCGTACAGCTCGGCTCCGCATTTTTTATCGTGGAGAAGCTGAAATAGTATTGCATAAAAGTTAAATACATTTCTGATATGATAGGAGAAATCTAAATTCCAAGAATTCTTATAAATATGCTTACTTTCATCGTTTCAATTTCTGCATTCCTGTCAATTAAACTGTCCGTATTGGTCCCGAATACCTTGACTATTACAATGTCTTCCTTATTGTCATCCACAAAGAAACCAACCAATTTATTGGAAAGACCTTCCGTGAACACCTTAATGCCCATACAACACGTATGTTTTAGTCTTCAACGGCTTCAGTAATATTTTACAAGACTTTGTTCCGTACCTTCGATTTAATACTTGATTCGTCATATTTTAAGCTCCACTGTGGCCTCACAACACGAAGTACTTCCTTGGCTCCAATTTGAATGCTTGTCTCGTCAATTTTAACCGGAATGGATGGAATGGGCTTAGACATTCTACAAATTGATATAATGGAAATAATTATTAACAAATTCCCGTAATGTGTACTGCTGTAGTAATATACAAATAATTCTGTAGCATTCCTCAGCTCCTATGAAACAATTTAACATCTAATTACAACTACTGTCGTATACTTTGGAACAAAATTGATCTACCATAACTTGTAATATCTAATAAAGTTAATTATTACTGATTTTATGCATGCATTGTATGTATGTATGTTATGTATAAGAAAATACGCATACATTTGCCGAACAAATGGCAATAAAAACAGACGCGACGGAGCCGTAGAACGAAGAAACTGAGAATACATTTATTAGCCGCCACGACAATCACAATGAATAATGGTTTGATAAAATTGGTTCTTAGAAAGCATAAAGCATGCTACCAACTAATTCATTTCAGTTTTTAATTAGAGTATAAACATGAATAGTTGCAATCATATACACACCATGTACTATATTAATACTTTCATTTTCGACATTTTCATCCACACTAAACACTTTTATTCGCCGTTATCTTATTTATTGTCCTCCAAAATCGGCAATTTACATAGAAACAATTCCTCCGTACTCCGTCCATTATAATTTTACTCATAATTTACTCTTGTTTCAACACATTGTGACATGAACATGACATGATTTTTATCTTGCCAGATATCAAACGTTTACACTGTGAAAACGACACGTATTTTAGTAATTATTAATTACCAATCGCATGGCTGAAGAATACACACAACACACATGTCTAACTAAGAAGGTTTAAGCCGGAAGAATGTGACTATGTGACCGAGAGATTTTCCACGATTTTATTTACAAACATGCCTCTTACGCACGAAGCACGATGCTAGATCTGGATTTATGCTTAGTTCAGCTGATTTTCTTTTTACACATCCGTCCACATTTGTGTATTTTCTTCCAAGTAGTAATAACGCTCATGCTCATCAAGTCCCAATAGTACGTGTGCATAGTACATCATATACGCTTATTGTTCGACGATGATAATGATAAGGTACTACTAACTATAGCATACATACTTCCGCTCCCTTCGGTTGTCTGTCTCCTCCTGTTTGTGGTATGAATAAATGGGATTTGTTTGCATTTTCATTCTTAAACCTTTTCAGCTTTCATTTCGTGCGCTAAGGGGAGGAAATGCCGGGAGTGTAAATAAGGCGCATTGTATTCACTCATCATCAATTATCATCATAAATTTCTATCGCTGCACTACAAGGAGTTTATAGGAAAACACGCAAACTATATGTTAGTCGTTTTTGCTTTGTTCAACGACTGTAACGCTCTTGTTTTTCTTTCAACTTAAAATGAAAATAATTATGTATTACGTGAAGTTAGTGTATCATTAAACTCATCAAACTATCCAAGACGTCTCGGTCCCTAGTCCCTACATGTTGTTCATTGTCCACCCTTACTCATCATGTCATCATCGCCTATGGCGATGATGTGCCATGCCCTAACACTAACATCATATGTCATCAAATTTAGAAATGATGCATTTTCATTTCTTTCAAAAGTTATGGCAGCATCTATTATTATTATTTTTGTAATGGATTTGCCCGATTTGTATCTGTTCCGAGAGAGGAGAGAAAAATGGTGTGATACGGTGAGTGCAAAAAGCAACCGATAAATGAAAGGGGGTCATGATGACATTGTACGTCGCTGCATTTTGTCTGCTCCCATTCTTTCAGTAGTTTTGCAGAGAAAAATCGAAATGATATTTGAAATTTTTTGGCAAAACTAGATAAAAATACATTTCATGAGAAGTTCCGTCCAAGGTAAGGCGTCGCAACAGAGGATAGTAGAGCTGGCATGCTAGCTTTGATGATTGATGATTCAGCAGCCTAGCAGCGTGCATGTTGTGTCCCGTTGCGTTGGTTATTTAATTAACTTCGTGTCGGAATTAGAACGTTACATGTACTTCATAACGAGCATATTATTATGTGACATGACATTGTTAACGAATACATGGGTATCTGCCTACGCTGAAGAAGAAAAAAATAGGTGAAAATGTTTTCAGCATTTTTTCCCGTGGATACAAATGTTTCCCCCGCTGTCGCCGGAAACTCCTTACATTATGACCGGAAAATCTATGTATGCAATATTGAATATGGCAACAAGTACAAATTCTCGTATGTGTTGTTCACCATAGAACCAGGTAACTACCGAGTACCGAGACAATGAAGTTTTCCTCTCGATTCCACATGCCAACCATCTCACCCACTAATGACTAAGAGCCTAACTTATGTACGCATTCAATAAAACTATACAGTTTATTTCTAGAGCTATTTTTAATCGCTGCTTATCACATTATAAAGTTACGTGTTTAAAATATATTTTATGAAGATAAATCTTTCCGTTACAGCTGAGTCCCATTTCGTAAAAAGAATAGGTCTGACAAGGTAACAAATTGTCAGAAATTCGTCCATTTAAATATATTGGTAACTTATTGAAAAGTGATCAACGGTAACTTATTGAAAAACATTACCGAACTGTCAATTTACATTTTTTAAGCAGTGGAGTGGGAGTCCTAAGATTAATAGCAAGTTTCATACGCACACATATTATTTACAATATATTATGCCGCAGTTACACAGAGTGTAGACGGTATATAGAGACTGAGACTAGTAAAATGAAAGTACTAACCGAGTTTTTTGGTGAACATTATTATTTATACCGGCAGCAGCAACCGTCCCATTTAATCTGTTCACTGCTGAGGAAGATGTCAATGTTGGCATGGTTCCAAAGTAGATAAGAAAAAATTTTCACAACACAAAACAGCCAAACGTATGGAACTTTTTACGAGCGTAATCGTACGTTTTGACAACACAGCTTGAGCGAACTAAAACAATATATTGCGTCCTAGTTTGAAATACAGTAAACTGCACTATTATTATTACATCTACACTTTACACTAAATAGACAGCACTATTCAGCAATGATTGTTATACACAGGGTAAAATGAGAATGGACAAAAATGCCTTTATTATTTGTTTTATATTCAAAATATTTTCACGTTCTTTACGCACTCTTCCTGGTGCTCCAAACACAATAGTTGGTTCTTTACACAAGTTCACTCGAAAAAGTTCACCGAGCGATTGACACAGACAAACAAAAAACGCTCGAAAGGAAGATTATCTCCGCGTAACCTTCAAAAGTATTAAGTTTTGTTCTCTAAAGTACAATACAACATCGCGTGATGATTTTGTCTACATGGGTTTGCCTGTTTTTCTGTAATACGAACGATTAGAGAGGTATGTTGTTGCAATTGAATACGACGACGGTGCACCAGTCGCCAATATGCAGTAGCATCCAAAAAACACAGAATATACGTCACCTCGTCTTAATTATGTTTTCTTGTTCTTCTTCGCTCACTTATGTTAGTTCCAGTTGATCCTATTGTATGTACGTGTTTCACGATTGACTATCAAAATGAATTACCACAAAAGTCTATTTGCTTTCCTGGTCTATGTTCACAACAGGTTTCCTATAAAAAATTGTAGCCGTTCTATAGGTAAATTATACTTTGACAACTATGACGACGAATATGATGAGGTCGTGGTGGTGATAAGTTCAAGGCGTGTAAATAAATGCTAACGTCAACTGAACAAAAAGAATATTCTGGATTTGGAATTTGGATGACGGTGAATGGAAAATTTTTATTGTATGATCAATCAACACAATTTAAGCGAAGAAGAAAAAGAGTGGAGCGCTGATCCTTCAGAAAATCAGGTTTGTTAGGTGGCAGTTTTCAGCAGCAGCTATAACCAACCAAATCAAAGTTCGAATTCATCTGAAATGGGTACTACTACTGACTACTGGCAGATTCTGAAATGCACTGGGAATTTAATGCGTAAAACAACAACTTCATGTTTGCAATTTGCAAGTCGAAATGAAAGCGGGGAGGAGGCATGTTATGGTATGTGATGCGCACACCATTTTTTTATCTTATTTTTACGGAGCAAATGAAAAACACGAGTTTAAATGAACTGGTTATGAGAAATGAGGAGCCGATTCCACCATTGGTTTACAGACAGGGGCGTAACGGAGACGATCTGGCTTACAACTTTAAAAGCGATATGCCAAAAAAGAAAACAAAAAACTTTAGAAGTGTTGTTTACATTTCCCGAGAATGTCCTTATATTTTGATAAAGAGTTATATAATAATATCGGTATATCGTACGGCGTAGTTGTTGTGGTGCTTTAAATAAAAAAAGCGTATTTGAGTAATCTAGTCTGTGGAAACATACCTAATATTAGATGGCCTTGTTTACTACTCGGACGGATGGAGAAGCTTTTCTACACACTCTGTTTATTTTCTATGGCATTCTTTACACAAAGTACAAGTACAGTTGAGTTACAAGGTTAAAAAATTATTCTTTTTACAAATTCTATTGTTGTAGCATCTACCACGATAATTGCCAGCTACTAGAAACAGATTTAGAATGTTTTTTAAATGGCTACATTACATTACATCACATCGATTGTAGACCCGTTGCACTTCAGTAAATTAGAATATTTTTTTGCAAGATACTTTTACTGTTCTGCAAACTGCAGTTAGAAGCTGTTTAATTGACCCATATCTGTGACACTCCTAATTGCAAGTATTCACAAAAGCCAACTGTAATCTTTGCCATTGCAGATTGTTGTAGATGTTGGTGTGAGTCGCGGTACGGTATATTATATTGTCCACTGCTGCACATGTTACTTGTTCGTTGACTTGGGGAATTTGATGCAGTTATTAAGATTATGATTATATCTTTAATCATTATTTCTCTGAGTATGAACAATAAAAGTATGGATAGGTCCCAGCCAAAAAGTCACAGCGATCAAATTGCTCTATGATATAGTCTATATGCCACTTAATTGCATGTGCTATTGCTTTTGAACTTTTTCACTGGTTCAAAAGAACAATTTTCTTTTTAACGATTTCATCAACTCAACTATCTATGACTACCATTATACTAGTACGAGTTTGTATCACACGGCGATGAAAAAAGCAAATCATTAAAAATATAGCAATTTTAATTTTATTTAAAAAATTGTTTTCGTTTATTATGCAATCGGTTCAAGTTCGACATGACGATGACGACTCACTTGTGATATGTGCGACACTGCAGGTATAATTGTTGTAGAGTTGTTGTGGCAACGGTCGTTGCCGTTGTCGTCCGTCACCATTGATTAAATGACGATAACAGCTTCATCATTTTATTAATTTTTACGAAACGTACGCATTTTGTTAGTATAAATCAATTCATGCAACAAAACAACCCTTCAAATGTTGGATGACGACAGTAAAAAATGCTCTTTGCCAGAGCTTCATCAAATCACAAACATTAGAAATTGAAATTGCTTAGAAATAGAATATCACTTACTTTATTCATTATAGGTCAGTTACTGGCGTCAATAAACGTAGCGAAACTAGTATATATTAGTCATTAGTCAGATAATGTTTGTAAGCAATGAACATATATATTGGATAGAAAAACATTTATACTTATTTAGACTATCAAGAAACAAACAGAAATCACACAAACAAACTGACATATTGATTATACCTGGGAACATGGGAGTCAGAGTACATGGTTTAAAGTTTTTAATACACAATAAAAGTAAAGCTGATTGATGATAAGGTTCCAAATCTGACTCTGTGTAGATTTACTCGACTCGGGTATAGTTCGCATCGCAGTGCCGCGGTAGCAGTGCCTTGCCGGCGCGGCGGTAGATGTACCATATTTTTGACCAGCTCATCTTATTGGTTTAATTTTTAATCATTCCCCTCTCCTTCAAGTTGTACGATGGGTGATTGCACCATTGTTAAGGTGTAATTTGACTGTAATTTATTTCAGTTCACAAAAATGATTTCTACTATCGCATAATGCAACGATTCAATATTGTACCATCACTTGACTGTCCGCATCCGCATGCTGACCAATAAAATTTGTGTCGCAGGAAGACCATCACGAAGCAATAATTACCATTACGTGCGTTTTCAAAGAAAATAATAAAAAGGGGGTAATTTGTAAGTTAAAATGTTGAAGAATTATATATAATGCTTAATGCTGATTCTGATGATGTCAACAAAATTGACACAAGTCACAATTCATTGTTTTTATTAACCGGTTCCTTTATACAACCACACATCGTCCATGCATGCAGCTAATGTAACAATATAAAATTAGGGTAACCGGCTGCTCTTCTACCTGAGTAATCTTGTTCTTGAGTGTACCATTTTTAATTTTTGTGATATTTTCGATTCTTTTGAAACTCAAATTACCTGCTTGTAGACTTGTAGACCATCCTGCCAAGAAGGACTTGAAGACCTACATAGCAAAATGTAATAAGTTATACATACCTACTTCAAAAAGCATCAATGCATCATGTTGCTTGATTTGATCTACATTTTTTTAGTTGTTTGATAATCAGCTAATGCTTCTAAATAAAATGAAGTCGGCCGACACAAACAATGACATCGAATTTTTATATATTTTTTCAATTATCACATGCACCCCGCTTGCTCGATTAAGGTGCTATATGTCAAGTTTACGATAAAAATCGAATAAAACAGAATTTAATCTATTTTCGCTGTAATGACTTGACCTGGAAAGGATTTTAAATGCAACGTGATTAGTGTGTATAGTAACATGGCGCATTCAATTTTTAGTAATCATGTTGTAAATGTTTTTTAAAGTTCCGTAAAATGCATTAAATTTTTTAACTCAAAGTCATTCAATACATATGTCTAATGCCAAAACCAGATCGACAAAAACAGACATTGAAAATACTCAAAACACTATTTGCTCTTCACTTATCAACATAAATCCCAGTCAAAAAGACACAACTACTACTCCTATCTAACTCATCCCATCGATCGTCTAATCCCCAATCTCTGCGAAATGCATGCGTTCTGCATTCATTCATCACATAACGCAACATTGTGATGGTGATGATATATCATATCAAATTACTCCTATCGATCTAAAATCTAGACATAAATCGTGGCCAAAAATCGTTAAAAGTTATTATCTGCTATATGCTGCAACGTGTTTGATCACGCCGTAGTGCCTCAATGCGCCACGTACCACACGCCACACGCTCGCAAACACATTACGAAGTAGAATCAAGCAATCAATTCAAGATTTGGTCAATTTTGATAGGAAAGCAAACCAATCAATACAAATAATATTAAATTACATCTGTAACAACAGTCCTCTCTCATCATCATCTTGCATGTTTTGGTGTGGTATTGATACTTTCAAAGTATCAAAGTACATTCAATATATTATCGCGAAATATGGTGCGCGTACTTCATATTTATATTTGTGCGTTAATTTAACGTGTCGTTGCAAATAACCTATGTGGCATAGTTTATAAGTTCATACTATTATAAGTAATAGTAAATTTTAGAAACGCTTGCTTCTTTAGTTTTCATTGCTGATGGTACACAGACACAACTGATCACACCATCGCCACCACAACCACGCAAAAGTCATCATCACGAATCGTAATCACAAGTCTTTTAGACAGTGTTTCACGTTAATGAATGATGGTATACGCGCTCCACTGTTCTCGCACTCATGCATCGCCAGTCACCCCAACTATCACAATCAGTCTGTCAGTCAGTCAGAAGTCACAATTTAGCTCAAACTCAGCCAAACAAACAAGTCACAAAAAGGAAACAAAGCAACGCGTGCAGCAGCTAGAAAACAATAAAAAGCATCCTGACTTCTGCTAATTTTTTTCTAACTCCTCGGTGTTGCGTAATACTAGTCAACTGACATGATATATCATGTAATAAAAAAATTGTAACAATAATACTTAACTGCAATTCTATCATATAACTGTACTTGTGCTTTTGTAATGAATAGATGCACACACGGCACACACTCTTAACACAGACAGGCACCTTTATCTGAAATTTATGTATGCATTAATATTATGGTCATTGTACGCCGATGAATTCAACAATTTTCCTACAGTTCACTTTTTGCTGTGATCCGCGACACATTTCAACGGACATTTTCTCCTTTTTTATAAAAAGAAATATACGTTGTATCCTGTTAACATTTCAAAATGGATAGAAATAGGATAGTTCTTTCAAAAGGACGAAATCAGTGGAGGATATTCACATGGATAAACGCCAGCAATAGTAGTGCCTTTGTTGTTTTGTTCAGTTGTTATTTCCTTCTCATTGCAATACCCGTAACGGAATCTCAGCGCAGTGGTCCTGGAAGGGCCCCTGCGGTGGAGGAAAGCGGAGGAAATCCCGGTGAAAGACTGATACTTACACCGTTCCTTAATAATGGGAGCGCTCGCGAGGGCAGGGTAACATGAGATACGGTTTTGAAAGTCTAGGCGTAGGCCGGAGTACAATTTTGATAGGTAGCAAACTTAACTATAAGTTAATCTGTTAACATCAACAGGAGCTGGCCCGGGTTAAAAATATGGCGAGTACGGAGAGTTACAGTGGATTTCTCATTGTGAACGACACTTTCAACTCAAACATCTTTTTCTGGTTTTTTCCGGCACAGGTGCTTTTAAATATAGTGACGAGACTCAGGTTCTGCAAAGCTTACAAATGGAGTTTTCTGTTAGCAATATCCTTCTATGAAGATCCCCATATAAATAATGGATGGATGGATCTTAATATAAAAACAAAATTTATAATTGTATCGGAAAAAAGAAAAGAAATCTATATGCTTCGTTAGAAAATTTAAAACTTTGTTCTCCTTCAGTAGAAAGGTTTACAACAATGATCCATCTAAATAGTACTGACTTCCAGTTTTCATTCATCAAAACAACTGTCAATTATATTTGCTATTTAACCATAATTAAATTAGCGACATATGCTTTCGAACGCATTAATATAGAAAACGTTATCTAAAAACGCAACGTCCGTACTATAGGAGCATTGACAAACAAAATTAGAGCAATGTTAGGTCGCATTGTATAAACCGTAAAAAATGATGAAGTGACATTCATCTCACAAATGTAATTAATGTATAAAAAGTTCGTTCATCTCCGTTCTTGTAGTGTGTGGGCCTGTGGGGTAGTAAAATCAAATAAAAAAGTTTTCATATTAAAGTTGGATGGTTCGACCGAATAGGAAGGACTTTAATAAATGCAAAATGTTGAAGGTATCCAATAAAAACAGTTTTAAAAATTGAAAATAATGACTTTTTAATCTGCCGTCAGTATAGCTAGCACTAGTTCACATTGGAAAAAATCCTCAAAAGAGATTTACAGATCCTGAGTCGATAACATTATTTTATTATTGCCAAAAGTGGATATTTTATTCATAGTACCGTTAATTACAATATGAAATGTTTTATTGTTATTAAGTACCAGCCAAAAACAGCACCAATTATTTTGTGGTTGGGAGGTGGACCCGGAGTAACAACCTTGTACGGACTGTTCAACGCAAACGGCCCATTTTTTGTCGATGACAAAAATGTGCTTCACCGAAGGGATAGCCCGTGGTCTCTTACACATTCAATGCTGTATATGGATAGCTTAGTTGGCGCAGGTAAAAACTTCGTAAATTCATAAGCTACTTGTACATGGTGGTAGCACAAAACAAAACAAGCTCCAGAAAATACATACATTCTGATAAGCATGGAAATAAAGCAAAGGAACAATTTCAAGAATGTCAAATTGATGTAAAAATATGAAAAATCGTGCAACGTTTTGTGGATGTTGCATAATGGATCTGACAACATATCAAAGCATCCGTAGTTCAGTTATCACATCAGAACATCGTAAGAGGGCTTATTGAAATTTATGTTGCATAGTAATTATCCCAAACTCGAAGCATTATCTTGGGAGCTTCCACGTTGAGGTCTGATTATTTTGCAAACAGTTTACTATATAATTTATTAATTAAGAGTTTATTATTTAAATGAATGTCGCAACAGGGTGTTAGTTCGAAGAAGCTAGAAGCGCCTGAGGTACCCACCTCTGTATTGTTAAAATACATCATATCACAATTAATACTATTCAAATTAAACTGCTGGCCGAGGTACATTTTGACATAGATATGCTTTGACTTTTGGCAGCGGACATAAAAAGATATCACAGTAGAGTAATAAATTAGCTCAGAAGACAGGTTAGATGGATAATAATTTAATTTAATTTCATATCGTGGGAATATAAGCAGCGGAACTCAATAACAAGATGTACCACAATAAATACCTAACAATATCGTTTAACGATGTGGTACAGTTTACCATTTATTCATACATCAGACGGAAGGAAGTGTATTACGTTTTTATCGCTTATCGTTCGCTGCATATCAGTGCAAATATTTGCCTCACTCCCATATCTCATTAGGTTCAAACTTCAAACAATTCAAACATAAAAGTACACTTTTTGCTCTTGAGAGTATTTTTACTGTCGCTTAATTAGCCTGAAACTATTTCTATACAAGTTATGTTGAAACACGATTTTACAGTTAGAATCCGGCACATTATCTCAATTTTCGGGGCAAAGTGAGACATATAGATTTTCAAATGGTATTTTTAATTTATCGTATTCGACGTCAATGGAGCGTAGCTAATTAAAGACAAAGGTTTTGCAATGGGAAAAATAATGCAAGTTATGTATGTTTTATTTATTGTATCTTATCATTTAGGGAATTAGGAAATTGGTGTTATGCAATGAAACATTATTTTGTATGAATTTAAGAATTATTTGAGTGTATTATAATATAATTTATTTTATTTTCATATATTTTATGTGTTTACATAATTTTGAAACAGGATTCAGCTTTACGGAAGATGAGGCCGGATACGCTCGATCTATTGATGACGTTGCCAGAGATCTGTATATAGCGTTGGTACAGTTTTTTCAATTATTTCCGGACTTTCAATCAAGGGAATTTTACATAGCTGGAGAGTCATATGCAGGTACTATTAGCTAATGTTAGATAAATACGAATTGTATCATAATTTTTAAATGCCTATGTAAACAAAGAAAAGTAGTTGGGATTCCTATATTGTTTTAAAAGACATCATTGAGTCATGCTGCATGCAAAAATTACACTCGATGCTACTGGACATTAACAGTTATAGAGCATGACCTCGTTACACATAACAATGGGTATGATTCTTTGACTCCAGTAGCAATTTTATTACCATAATATACTGTTGCTGTCGTAATACCTAGTGATGCTCACTTTTCCCTTGCAACTGCCATTGCATCTGCAATTATTTTTAAAATTTGCAAAGGTACCGTCAAAAAATTCTACATACCAATAAAAACAGAGGTATCAACAGCAAGGAATGGAATGTGTATGCTTGTTTCTGTTGAAACAAGAGTACACATTCCATTTGATTAGCAAGGTTTTTTTAAATCCCCCAACCACTATACAGCTCCAGCATTTCATACATCAACTGGTATACATATGAAACAAATAGATGTGGTAAAATTACAGAATATTATGTGAACTTGACTCAAGGGAGTATTTAAAATTTAGTATGAGTACCATAAGATGGGAACAAAGTTGAAACTCGTGAGTTAATGAAGTGATGGAACCTGGTGGATATTGGCAAAACCATCTTATTATGTGTTTTCCATGAGACGGTTAAACTTTCAAATTCTAGTAACTCGTACATGATTAATACCATTTATTTTCAAAGAGGAATATATGCATATATTCAACCGACAGGTCCAGGTGAAATACGCTTTCAGGTCCGAGCTCTTGTGGTTGCCCTAGAGACAATTCAACGCTAGTTTATTTCAAACTATTCCCCTTTTAAATATACAAAACTATTTCCATCGCTAATATCAATTCTCATTTAGAAGTAATAGGAATTGCATATCTATCTTTGCTTGGGCCATTTAAATGCTTTCTCTATTTACGTTCACCTCTCTGTCCTAATTTAAAATAATCACCCTTTTAAGTTGCTATGTAAAATCGCTGAACATTCTGTGAAAATTGGAAATAAGTATCATCAGAATCATTGATATGTCAATGGCCCATCCAATCCAAGGAACCAATATTGTAATGAACCCAAAATGTTTGGAGATGGACGGTTACTTCCCAACCGGAAACAATAGGGAACTTTTTTGGATTAATTTTTTAATACAGCGAAACCACCTCTTCGATTGAGCTCATTTTTCACACATAGACTCCTTAAATTCAGATAAACTTAATTTATATGTATTTAGAAATTATTTGACATAAACACCACGTCTGCAGTCCGTAGTCCGTCCATGTACAAACTTTTTGAGCCCCCAAAGTACTGACAGACCTACACAAGAGGTTCGTTTAAATTTCAATATTATCTCCTTGGGTTAGAAGGGTCAAGAAAGATCTTCTATGTGCTTTTTTAACCTTCCTTGCTTCAAAACGTAAGTGAGGTGGATAAAAAATGGCAAAGTTCTTTGGATAAATTAATTTTAATTACCCAAATAACATGACCGTTTTAATCTCAGCCACGTGACATTAAGTTAAGAGTTTCAAACAACAATCTTAAATAGAGTACAAATTATATCATTTTCAAGCGGATAAAATTAACAGAACATTTTAACCTTTCTTTTAGCTAAATATGTTCTTGCGGTTGCTTATAAAATTCACAAGGAAAATCTGAAGTCGCCGTTTATCCCCATAAATCTTCGGGGTCTTGCGTTGGGTGCCCCATTTGTTGATCCATACAACCAGTTGGACTATGGAAACTTTTTCTATAGTATCGGATTGATTGGAGAACAAGAACAGAGTTTCTTTCATGAACTGGAGAAAGTTACTCTCGATCTGATTCGCAAGCAAAGATGGGCAGATGCATTCAAGGTACAAAAATATACATTTTCACCCGACATTAACTTGCATCAGCTTTACTAACATTGTTTTCACACTGTAGGTTGGAGAGTCTCTCATGGTAGGATATCCTCTCATTGCCCCATCTTACTTCAAAAACGTAACCGGTTTCCGGTACATTCGGAATTACCACCAAGCAACCGGTCCCGATGACCGACATTATTTCATCAACTATTTGGAGCAGGACCACATTCGTCGAGCGATTCACGTCGGCAGTCAGCAATTTTCCAACTTTAATGACACAGTATACTATGCTATGCACGAGGATGTGTATCAATCAGCTAAATTCCTTTTGGAAGAACTTCTAGATACTGATAACAACTATAAGGTACTCATTTACACTGGCCAGCTCGACGCACTTGTACCCCATACCACAGTCACCACTATGATCAAGACCCTCAAGTGGTCTGGTTCACCTGAATTCCACCTCGCAGACAGGGTTATTTGGAGAGTCAACAATGACGTAGCTGGATATACGAAAACTGTTAAGAATTTGGTTTACCTAATAATGCGAAACGCAGGCAACGTAGCGGGTTATGACCAGCCTTTGTGGACGTTTGACATGATTAATAGATTTACTGTATAGAAAGTTGTCAAGAAGTAGGTTTTAAAAACTCATCAATACTATATCAAAAACAAAATAGCCTATGTGATACTCACTATTTTGACATTTTACATAAAACATTATTACATTTCCATGTACTTGTCATGGCGAAAACACATGAATGGGGCATTACGAGACTAGCATCTTTAGTAGTGTGTATAAAGCTTTAAATCAAGGTAACTTTTATGAACAACATAATGCAATTTTTATATTTTTGTTAAACTTTGAAATGAAAAATGTGCGTGCGTGCAAACTATCTTTATGTAGTTAAATATATACTGACTATTATTGTTAATTAAGCTTTTTTTATATTTTTGGTATGTTACTTTACTACTTTAATAAATATATGTGATCATTTTACTGTAGATAACAAAGGATAATTTGTGAAAATGAAGGTGTATAATAAATGAAAACACTTTACTCACTCAAATACAGATTGAATATTTCGCAACGCGTTTCCACATTGATTTCATAATGGCTATTGTCTTAAAACGGCGAATACAATCTTGCTAACAAGGACACGCAATTTTACACCCATGAGGTGAAACATCTTGAAGTAAGGATTCACAACATGAGTTCATCTTGAAGTCATTTTCAGTTTTTAGTTCAGCAGCAAAGATGCCTTCTATAAAAAGCTACACACTGTTGTTACTTCTGTGCTTTTGGAACCAGTTCCTGCCGAGTTCCACCGAACTGCGCTTTTGCCTACCCCAATATGGACCACAGCGTATGAAGGACTCGGATTGCCCTGGAGGATTTGTGTTTAATGATCCTATTGTAAACCCTACCTGTAAATACTATGCCAAGACGGGGGATCATAATGGAAAAGTGTAATGCAGTAAGAATAGTTAATTTCATCAAAAATTGCAAATCTTGAGATACTGAGAAAAGTAACTCTTTCTGATAGTCTGACAGCTCCAACTGACATTTGTTCGGAAAACACTGATCGTGTCATAGATAATGAGGGCGATGACCTTACCGACATTAACTCCGTATGAGCTTTAGCAATTGCATTTGTGTCTGTTTTATATACATGATTTTTATGTAATTTATTTAAAATTTTCGTTCCTGCAAAATAGCTGACGTATTTTACATGGGAGGACTATGAGAGTTTAAATGAATCTACGGGTTCTTGTAAGTATCACATTAGCGACTAAAACAAAGCAAGTTATGCCAATTTGGCGTCTCATTAACTAACTTGTGTAAATGTATGTTCTCACTTTGCAATACATTTTTAACCTAGTTAATCCTGCAAACATTTGTGAGGATGAATGTCTTCCAGAGTGGGAGGATCGAAATATTGTGAGTGATGAGGAACCCATAATGGATGACTTTGACGAAAGCAAGGTGTCTGAAAGCGAGAAAAAAACAATAAAAAAGATGACGACAGAGATGTTTCTCCGCCTGTTACTGGAAGACGATGACGATGCATCAGAGTCT
Source organism: Callyntrura sp. NNG-2020 (assembly GCA_027744055.1). Classification (NCBI taxonomy): domain Eukaryota; kingdom Metazoa; phylum Arthropoda; class Collembola; order Entomobryomorpha; family Paronellidae; genus Callyntrura; species Callyntrura sp. NNG-2020. The sequence goes on from JAHZNE010006275.1 coordinate 53,806, forward strand.
AGTTCCAACAGCCAAAAAACTACAACTAGTAGCGTAACAGAACAAAACAAGCAAATAAACCAAACTCTACCTTCAAACAACAACCAATCCAATGTAATGCTGCAGCCTCGCGCAAATACTATTGATGCCTCCAAAGCAGAAGTGGTGCCTGGTCACAGCTTTCTTACAAGAATGGTCCACGATACGACACAGTTGAACGTTATCAAAGTTCTGTCTAAATCGATGAGAATTGCTACATCAGCCTGTGCCCCCTACTTACCGGAGGTGTTTCTGGAGCAGGTTCTCAAAGGAATGATTTACATTTCGCGTAAGTTGGAACATACATTCCTAGACATATCTCAGGACTTATATTACAAGATTGCCTCAACGCTGGATCATTGTGGTCTCAAGCGACAACAAGAATTTATCTTGAATGGTACACATTGTACCCAGCAATCGTATGTCGAAGGAATATACTTCACAAAATCTAAAGAATATTGGCCACATCGTCTTACCGGTTGGTCTTTTCGTTGGGGTCGGTGGCATCCCCTGCTGGACGCTGCGTGGTCTGTGATTGACTTTGTACACAGTTTTTGTTTTGAAAGCTTTATGAAGAATATGATGCTCTTGCATGTTTACGTGATTTCACTGGAAGGTTTGTTTTCTAATACCACACAACAAATGTGGCGATTAAATATTCCTATGAACAATGACAAGTTTTGGAACAACCTATTACAAACCTATGATCTGAATTCAACAATGCGAAACTTGGATGCTTGTCAGGAAGGAGCAAGACGAGCATCTCCGTTTCTGAAGACCATACCGCGACCTTTCTTAACTTTGTCAGAACTAAACACAATACGTTTGAAATTTGAACTAAAAATTATTTTAATTGATTTATCGGGACTAGAATATATGTTACGTGTGGTTTGTTTACAATAGGCAAGAAGTTAAAAAACCTCCGCCACCACCTGCATCTACATCTTCGCCAAAGGGATGGAACAAAACAGTGGCTGCATATTGGGAAAGATATGACAGTTTAGGAGGGTTTCCAAAAATCTCTGCCGAGTTTGGAAAATGCTTTGATGATGCACACTTAGAGGAAGAAGAAATCATGATTGAGTCCATTAAAAGTCAATGCAAGTCAGGATCTTAAAGCTCTTTCGTCATATCAATTTACATGAATGATATTTCGATAAAATTAAGTGTTTAAACGCCAAGTACACCAGCAAAGGTGAAAATAATAAAATAATGATACACCTACAGTAAAAATTTAGCTTCATTTGTGATTATTTGCTCAACACCTCCACTTCCCGAGGAATAGCAGTTGCAAAAACCTCCAGCATTGGATCGCTTAGAAGCATATGTCAGCAATTCATTCATTTTAAAAGTCAGATTGGTACAGGGCACGTTGATCCTACCTGCAAAATGTATACGCTGATTTTCCGAAAACACCACCCAATTCTACTATTACATTTTTGTGTGTATTGAACTGTAGCCAAAGATAATCAAAATATTCAAAGTATAAATTTCAGTTCTCACTTGTTAGAAGAACCAGCAATGTAGATAAACCGTGTTATTTCATAGACAATTCATTATAGAACAATAACATTTTAAATAAACAACTTATAATACCACATAATGCATATAAATATAAATTATCACTATAATATGATATGATTTTGCATATAGCAAGTTAATAAGGCAAATTAAATACGTTATTGCTCTCGTTTGGCTTTAAATATTATGCTTAAGTACAGCTGAATTAATATAATAATAACAAGTTAACGACTATAATTGGTAAAAATGACAGTAACACCACGGTAGCTAGTAAATGCACAAATATTGTTTTAGTAGTAGCAATCAATGAGTCAGTGTCATCATTTGAAAAGATATCTCAAACTTAAATTAATTTCAGTCATGGAAAAATAACACAGGAGCAGAAAGAGACGATTTTCATATATAAAAATTTGGTTGAATTGAATGGTGTACTTATATAACCTACATCCATACACTAATTTTAAGTATGGCTATATGATTCTAGTTTAATTTCTCCTACAATCTATAATAAATACATAATTGATAGATAGGCATCATATATTTTAATTTTGAAAAATCATTAGTTAAGCACTCTTAGTCTTGTAAATGTTCAGGAAAAAGGTGGTGAGATCTTTATCGAATAATAAAGTGGCTATCACATTGCAAGCGAAGATGAACAATCCGCAAAAAACAAAGAGTACGCGTCCAAGGTCCAACAACTGAAAAGTATATTTGAAGTGAGTTTTAACAAATGCATGTCGTTTTTCAACAAAATATTTTAAAACGAACAAAGAACTTACCGCCAAGAGTAATACAATAACTGCCGAAGCGGCAAAAGTTGCAACGACTTTTACTTCCGGTAACCACCACTGGAATGGATTCACCTTATAGCCAGAAAACTTCAGTTTCACTAATGTGCAACTTTGAACAATCCGTAATCCCATATTGATTGAGTTGGCAACAAAGAAGCCAACGCTGCCCAGGTACCATGTGAAAATCCAAGCCGCCACAAGATAAATTACAGAAAACCACACAAGCCTTCCATTGAACTTGTCCATTTGTTCTTTTGTCATAGCTGCAAAAGTAAAGGCCTCTGTGACACCGTTTAATGCCAGCATTAGAATATATACACAGTTGGCTTGAAGGAGTTTCGTTGCGGGACCCTCATCACTGAGACGTTCTCCTCCATAAAGAAAAAGAACTGTGTTGCTATAAGGTAAACCATACACTAAAATGACCATTCCGATTAATGACATCATTCTGACTAGACGTCCCAACACTGCTCCAATTTCCATCATCATTTCTTTCATTTTCTTTGAGCCTGATTTGGCTTGCTTTGTTAAGCTTTGGGCAAAAAATGAGTAAGCACTTTCTTCTACTGGAAGAAACACAAAACGAGCAGCGAGGGAGCCCAAGTTGGATACGAGATCGTAAATTCCCTGCTCTTCAAAGGAAATGACATCAAAAAAAGTCATCATGTAACGCTCTCCTTCTGTAAGTAATTGCTTAAGCACTCCTTGTTTGAAGAACGACCAAACTAGTGTGGTCATGTCGGTAGGAAACTTGGAAATACTTCTTCGTGGAAGGAGCGACATAATTGAACCGAAGGGTAGGTCTCGTTTGGCATTGGAGACGTAGTGAATATAATAGTAAAAGTAACCATAGTAAACTGTCATCACAAGCAAGCAGCCAACCAAAGTACCAAATGCGTAGGAGAATACGGCATTAGAGGGGAATTTAACAACAGCGATGCACAGGCAGAAAGAACGGACAGCGATAAGTGTTGTGTCTCCGACGATCTGAAATAGTTTCAATTACCAATCAAATTCAAATCAAGAAAACACACTAAACACGCCATATATTTAGAAGTCATTAAAATCTATATATAAACACATGGATTCAACTTATGCTTACCCGTAATCTGTAAAACATGAAGTATTGGCCAATAATGTAAGGAACTTCTGTGAAAGCATCGAGAAGTAAGGCAAAACATATCACCCAAACACTTAGGCGATACTCCGACGCCTGATCTGGGTCAGAGTTAGGTTGTGTGAGTACATAGCTCCATATCATGCCCAATGAGAATGACCAGAACAAAGTATTGGGAATGCTGGAAAATGAATAAAATGTATAATCCATAATTTGAGACAAATGTTAACAGGTTAAAACAAAATTACATACACAAGCCAAACAAGATTAATTGTTTCAGGCCATGAATCCTTTTCGTTTTTTCTAAGAACAGCCCTGCGAAAAGGTTCTCGACTAAGAAACATTACTGAAGAGTATAATAGTGCCAGTCTGACGTTGCATATTCCGAGCACCTCGTGAGAAACATAACGAAGAATAAATGCGTTCAAAAGGAAAGTGAAGACCCGAGTGACAATCTACAATAATAATAATACAAATACAGAAAATAATTATAGCTGAACACTAGTTTAATGCATAAATATTTAATATTATTAAATAATTAGTTAAATTAGTATTAAATATTTATTTAATACTAGTTGACATTTATTATTGTACCTGGAAAATAATATTAAATGAGGCGGAGCGTACTGATCCTAGCAATATCTGGTCTGGGTCTTTCTTGGGGGATTTTTTTGGAGATCCCACAATCTCCGCTTCATCTGACGACGACGATGTTTCATCTAGTAGCGGCGTTTGTGAACGCGAACGGGCTTTACCACAGAAATCAAAATCGTATGTTTACGAACGAAGTTATGTAAAAGAATCATTGCAGTCAATTTATAATTAATGTTAATAGTGTTCTCATTTATTAATGACAACAGAAAAGTACACCAGACACAATATAAAAGCTCACAAACAAAGTAAACTTTGTACATGCACAAAGCACAATAACTTAACTTCATACTCATTTAAGTAATCACATAATTTATCGGGAGTTTGAACACTCCTAGTTTTTACATTTACACTACATAACCTATTTAATTGAAATTTGCAATAAAAAAGAACCATTTTCTCCTTCTGTTATTTTTATGAAAGAGTCTTGAAAATGCCCATCGTAAACTCTCCCTTCTTTTGAATCAAACAGTATCTGTAAATCATAACATGTAAAAGACGCTGACAATCAGTGAACTATCTTCATTTTTCGCCAACAGCAATTCATTACAAACAAAATTTAAAAAAAGGAAAGGATTGGCACGAACCCTTGGTCGGACTCTAATCGAATGACAGGATTTACAGAACTGGTTGGTTCAAGTTTCCGAGCTTGGTCCGCGATGCTACTAATTATTCCTGACATTTCTGGTCGCGCAACACCACTAGCTACACATACATTACACAGAGACATAGTTATGCATTAGGAATTGTACATTTAAGAAACCACGACCCCGAATCTCTTTAAAACCTACTGTTTCGAGAGACTGACATTTTTCTACACATCGCACATGGCAACGAAAATTTGGAAACACTATCAATAATAGAGAGTGAAAAAGTTTTACAGTTAGCAAATGAAAATCATTTCCCAATCTTACCTGATAAAGTTAATCCTTTTTTGTCCACACAAATTGCTCCAACAACACCCGGTCTTCCCATTCTGCCAAAAATATAAATGTCAGACCATAATCACCAAAACACGTTACAGCTTGATGTAAGCAAGTAAATTTAAAAAAAGAAGTTAACTAAATTGTTCCAAATACAGAATCCGTCCATCACAAAATGTACATACTATCACTATATTGTGACTGACGTATCTTACATGTTGGACATTTTTTCTTCCAATTTGTGCTCCATGTTGCTCGTCCAGTAGCAGTGCCTGTGACAGTTATGTGGGTACCAATGCTGGAACCTTGTCTATATTTAACAGGAAAACAAAGAATGCAAATAATATGTTCTAACTGAATTGTTGTCACAATTGGTTACGCAATAAAATATGCAAGTAAACTCTTCTTTGTTTAAAGGAGCTTTCACTCCGTTCTGTGTAAATCTCTACATAAAAGCGTCTATCTTCTATCATTTAGCATATGTGATCTGTCAATGCACCTCTCCTTTTAAATCTTATTTTTCCCAAGTGCTTGATCAGTCAGTGACCATAATGATTTTAATAAACTTGTCAGTCAAGTCTGATGTTTTGATAAATTTTTCAAAATAAAAATCCTGATATTTGACAACTACCTCTTTCTAACGTTGCAGCTGATTTTCAGCTTTTCTCATTCTTTTTCCAGTTTTTCACAGTTGACAGTTTAATTAAAGTTTGTTGAAACCAATGTCATAATGTCAATAACAGAATAGTTTAGAAATAAATATAAAAATGAATGGTAAATACGATATAAATTTTAAGTCAGCTGCATTAGCCCAATGTAAGTGAGGAGCAGTAGGTGTAAAATTGTATTTTTGTTGGAAAACGGCATGAAATGTACATGTGTACTTTTTTTTACTTGTTTTGCTTTGCTATATATGATGATGATGATGATGATGATGATGTGTATGCAGTACCATCAGTACACATTGTTTGTGCGTGTTCGTGAGAGTAATCTTTCTTATGAAAGCAACGCAAACACTGCCAACATTTTTAAATCATTTTTCATATCATAGGCATGGCACATCACGTTTTGATTCACAAACAAACAGTGCATGAATGAATGGAGGATTTTCGAAACGTAACTCCGTCTTCCTCATGTAGGCAAAAATGTATTCCATTGTGTATTGCATTGCAGTCATAAATGATCAAATAACCGGGCTAAAAATTATATTGCCGCCGCAGGTAAAATAGCTTTTAAATATTCTACTCTTACCATTTAGCACTGTCTTGTGTCTTAAAACATTTTTTGTAAACAGTTTATAACTATATTATTTTTTACATGAGTTAATTCGCGGAGGAGCCACATAAAACAATGATTTCTCTTAATGTGGTGTTTTCAACATTAAGGCTACGTTGCATTAATTCAGGTTTTGATAATAAATGTGTAGGAAACAATTTATGTTAGTACATAATCAATCATGAGCATTTTACATTTTGGTTACTTCCCATTTAATGTGTTGCGTTGCTTGCAAACCGTCAGGTCCTATCAGATATTTATTAGGAAGACACTTTTAATTTTTGTGAACCTCTAATCTACTATCTATATCTAGTAGCCACCATTAGAGTGTAGCAAGTAGCAGCCCAATGTTGCAACCTTGGCTCTTGGCTGCTTATCGCCAAATCGTTCCGCTTTTTTATGCCTTTGTTTGGCGTTAGAATATAATAATATTTTGTTCCGTAGTTTCCAACGGTCCTGCGATACAATCTTAGTTTGGAACGTCCAAGTTAAGTTTAGGTTGCATATGTATATAGCAGTTTTTAATGGTACGTTATCATAGGTTTACAAGTTTAGTTTAATCCGCATTTTTATTCATCTTGACCCTTTTCATAGTATGTGAATCAAATATCATTGTATCAGTTCTGTTCTGTGTAGTCTTTGGTCTTTGTGTAATAAAAAGTGATATATGCACTATGCCCATCTTCAGCAGAAGGTCGTAGTATTATGTATTGACTATCGACGTCTCCGCTCCATGACTATTGTTGAGTAACGTAGATACACTTGGCCAGCGCTGGGCGCTAGCGCTAGCACTACAGTTGTTTGTACTATTGTACGAATACGAATAGTACGAATATTTGTACAAGAGGTAATGCAAGCAGGTACATTGTGATGTGCACGTTTTTTTCATTGCCTGGACTGGACTACACATGTGTAGTATAACGAGATTGCTATTTTTGTCTGTAAATCCGGCCGTGCACCTTGAGTTCTCAGAAGATCAGTAGGAAAATTACCGACTACCTAAGAAAACGTTTCTCTCATTTGGAATCAGTAGTTCAGTACTCATGCATTGTAACAGAATCCAGGCAAACTAAACTGCTGAAAGCTGAAAGAAAATCAACTACCTACCGCTCACTCATTGTCAGTGATTCTAGATGTTTATGCTTATTTTTAAATATGCATGAATACAGACGTCGTCTGGTTTCTTTGTTACAACAAGTTTTTCAGGAAGGTGGAAGTTTTATATGGAAATTTTCGTTTTGCGTACTTATCTTGTTAAATTATCGAAATAGGTTGTATTTTTACACTAGCAGACAAAACAAAATAATCCATTATGGCCAAACAAAACAATAATTTTATACATACGTTGCACCACTACATCATTAGCGCAGCAGTAATGACAACTACGTGTCTTTTATGCTATGCATTTAAATTTAAAAATTAATTTACTACAACAACAGTACATTGACCACTCCCGGGGAGGTAACAATGGAAAGAAACGTTTGTAGCTGACAAGAAAGATATTTTTCATCTGCACGATGCAGACCTATTTTGGATAAATTTTAATTGCAGTTTAAAACGCTTCCAGCAGTAAACAAAATTAGCGAATCTGAGGGTTTCTCTTAAAACTTAACTTATTAGTGATTATATAACTAGTGATATTCCACTTTGTAGTTTCAGCGCTCCTTCTCCACTGTAGCAAATTACCACTGATTGCTATATTATGTAGTAATAGTAATGTAATTGAACTAACTTTAAGCTCTAGGAGCGTGTACGTGTTAAGTGAAGTGTAATGTATACTGTATCTCTACTATGCGTGGAGTAGGGCCCTACCAACAACGCAACAACATAACAATGATGGCGAAGTTGAGTATTGGCTTTTTGGTGTCTTGGTAATAGTAGTGGTGAGGTGAATGAAGTAGTCATTTTTCATGTTATATTACCCATCCATGTTACCTATAGTGGGTAGTCTATATAGTACAGTATGATGTGATGTAAATTGTAAAGTTCTTTTTCAACCTCTCACAGTGTAGTAGTGCGATGAAATAGAGAATGCAAAAATTCTCTCGTGAATTCTATGTTCTTTTTAAGCAGAGAACAGCGCAGCAGCAGGCCAGAGAAGCAAAAGAAAAGAAAGATAACAGGAAATCTACCCACTTACTTTAACATTACAATATTGTCCATTCGTCACGCTTTGTGTCGAGTTTTTCACTACCCCCAACCCAACTACTTAAAGTTTGAACTAACTTAACTTCTCTCTTGAATCATCATCATCATCGTCACTATCACCTTTTTTATTTTTCAACAAAAAACCCCAAAAATATATATATGTATAGACATTAAATTTATATTTGATTGGAACGTCAGTAAACATACATTACCTAAACAAGTCTTGTCATTTCAGTTTTCTCTGTATCCTCTCCTCTCTGTTTCCCATCCCCCGTCTGATAATACTTTCCGATATCTTGTACCTGTTAACGTGTAAAATTTGCTTTTAAAGGAAAATAAACGATAAGACGGGTCATTTTTTATAGATTTTTGTCAACAGCAAAGTTGACTTCAAATTTCGTTACTTTTTGACGCATTTTGAAGACGCAAATTGATTTCTTTCTTGTACAGCTAGTTGACTCTATTTGATAGTGATAATATAAAGGTTAATGTACGACAAGCAAATATACAAGTTAGTTGTTATCTCCGTTATGTTGTAGGTGTTTGTTTGTATCGGTAAATAGTTCGGGGATATTCATTACTTACAACAATACAAAGCTAAATTTAATTATAGTTTGTAAATAAACGTTGAAACGTAACGTCAGCGTATAGTCAAGTAAGATATTTAGTGAGTAACTGTCGGAATTTGTTTTCATTATCATCGTCACATCGTCATATTCCCTGTGTAATTTATAAATATTTATATAATTATGAAAGTGGCATTATACAGCAAGTAATATAGAGTGTATGTAAGTAAAAACACAACAATTTTTAAAATCTGAGTGATCATCACACCATCATCGCCATTATTAGGATCGATTGTATTGTGTGTATTGCAAATTTACGTTTCACGTACAAAGATCGAAGATATTAGTCTCAACTATAGTTTTTGGAAGTTTGAATGCAGATAGGTAATTGAATGTAAGTAGGCTCATTTTGTAATTTGTGAACATATGACGGAGATACATTGGACGTAGTTCAAATATAGACTTCAAAGTGTGTTTTAATCGAAGTACAACAGAGTTTGAGTGGAGAAATTGAATATTGAAGATTAGCAATACCGCAGTTTTGTAGAAAGGCAGGCTACAATTTTTCAGTGTTCAATTTTGATTCTGTACCACAGAAGAGTGGTCAATGACTGTTCACGTTGGGATCGATCGAGAAAGGTATGTGTCTAAAGTCAATAGTAGTGCATTACTCGCCAAATAATTCTGTTATTTATATAAATAAAATAATATTTTATTGAATTTAAACTTGTTTTGTAGTTTACGAGTCGTGTCATTTGACGGTCAAGGCAAAAGTTATTTAGAAAGGAATCCAGAAAATTTGACCAGAACCGGTAGAAGTACTACTGTCGTCATTACCACCTTCTACTCATGTACAAGATATGGTCATGATGGGACAGGTCTGCTCGTTTTCATGACATTTACAATTTAAATCGTTATTTTAATGATGTATTGTAAATTTTTTATTGAAATTTCAAATATGGAAAACTTTAGTGTTGGCAGTTGTCCTACTTGGATAGAAAACCTATTTATTTTGTTAAAAATTTTATTTGTAGCAGCTCATGGATTCGGAACGTAAACAGGAGGATGATGAAATCGACGATTACGTAATAAAACCGCATAACAACCATAATATTAGATCCGCCGAGGAACAAAAACAGTCTAATAACTCTCAACAAAATATGAAGAGAAGTGATGTGCCGACATTGGCATCATTAGCACAGTTAAGTCATCAAAAACATCTGAGTACAGCCAGCAAAGGAGAGGACCAGGATGCTGCTGAAAGTGGTGGAAGTGACAACAATAACAAAATCATCAAGCAGGTACAAGTAGTAGGACAGGAGGGAGTGCAAGTAGCGTCGGAAAATGAAACCGCAAAGATGAACGGAGATACAGAGCATAACCTTTTGGACCACGACCAAGATCGACCAAGCGACATTATCCCTTCGCGTCAAACTTCCACCAACAGTAATGGCGAAACTATCTCAACATCATCTGGTAGAACCAGTAGCTGTGATAGTAGTGGGATAGGGACATCTTTAACATCATCTTCATCATCTGAGCCAATGGAAAGGGAAGAAGCTGTATCACCCAGTTCAGAGAATGGTGATGGTGATAGGTCTGTTGTAGGAAACGGAATCAATGGAGATGTACCTGACAATGGAACCGGTGGGAACTTTATTGCTAATGCCAATGGCGTCAGTGTTCCTAACGGCGTAATTAATTCAAGTGGATCTTGTCAAGCACTTCTTCTTGCCGAAGATTTTAACGGACAAATGACAGTAGCAAAAAGGTTTCTAAAAATGGTGCGGGATGGAATCAATGAAAACGGACAGGCGACGACAGCGGCTGCAACATCTAGTCGATTGAAAGGTGGAGACTCCTCTACAGATGAAGATAACATAGTCAGCGTTACTAATAATCAGTCATCAATACTCAACGCCAGCAATAGTACTGTTGTTAGTAATGGAGTGGCTGCTAGTTGCAAGGAAAAATCGTCTGGAAGTGGCCGTTCGGTAGCTGGTAATAATAATAAAGTACCCAATACTGTTCCAGTGCCAGCTGCAGCATTAAACCAGCACCCCGTTCAGGAGAAAGGTCCGCCACCATCTTGTGTACAAGAAGTATGGGCACATAATTTGCTTGAGGAGTTTGCAAAAATTAGAAGAATCGTCAAGAAATATACCTATATTGCAATGGTAAGACAACATTTATAAATTGCGTTTGGTTTAGTTGTATTTATGTAGTTTATGCGTTTTATAATTCATAATTCTGTTTTCTTTCTTTAGGACACCGAATTTCCCGGAATTGTTGTTCGACCGCAGTGTGCTGTACGCGCTGCCGGAATATTCCCATATGAACTCCTCAAGGTAAACGTAGATCGATTGAAGATCATCCAACTTGGTGTTACGTTTATGGACAAGGATGGAAAATGTCCCCCAGGAGTTTGCACATGGCAGTTTAACTTTAAGTTCAGCTTGAACAAAGACTTATACGCTTCAGATAGTATTTCATTGTTGAGCCGATGCTTCTTAGCACGGTAAAGAAATGTGTTAATCATATAATCATTTAAAACAAACATTTTTGTGTGAAAAGATAAGATATTTATTTTTTTTATTACTAAAGGATGTGTTTAACGGTGAGATCGACGAAGCTAAGTACTGTGGAAAGCTTTACGGGTTCCATATGACGGAAGATGGAAAGTAAGTACATACCGTTTGATCGTGAAACCGACAGATGAGGTACTATTAAGTGTCAATGTTTCTAAGTGTCGCTTTCTATTTCACTAGGGATGAAGCCTGGAGTGAAATAACTGGTGAGAACCTTATGGACGCCACATCTCCCAAACCCCCGGCGCCAGTATCACGGAATTCAAATTCGAACGCTACTGCCACCAACTCACTTCACCCTACTTCACAATCATCACAACCACATTCCTCATGTGCGGTGGGCACCTCCTCTGAGAATAGATGAAACCGAAACAAATTTTTAACAGAGTAATGATAAGGATATAGTGAAACTATTTTTATGTATCCGTCCTCCATGTTCCATCAAACATGACGATCACTGTACTGCGGTTACTCTCTCTATAACACATCTTTACTACACAACCAACCATAAAATGCAATCGTCACCACAATTATTGCAACTCGTGCAAAGTCGAAATTCTTTGCTCAAACGATTTTTAAGTCTTTACAAAAAACTAACTTCATAAACGCTAATAACTAAAAATAAAAATAAAACTCCGCCAGCTACTAACTGAAAGCAAAATGTTCTCCTTCATACTCATTATGTTTAATTCCTATTATTAGTAATTTACAATGAATACTTTTGTTGAATATGCGGAAACGTTTATACTATTAATTTTAATATACTCCATGAAACCAGTCTACAAAAACTCTACAAACTAAACTAGATTTCCATTCGTTCAAATACAATATTCTCCGCCAGTTCATTTTTAGTCTTTCATTTAAAACATTATTAAATTGTTTTCAATTGTATTATTATAAATCGTAATGTCGTTGTCGTCGTCGTGCTGTTTTTGTATTATTAATATGTTTAAAAAGATATTATGTGATTCTTGTGTTTTTTTGAAATTCTGTGATCTCATCATAATTAAATGTTTAATTAAAAGTCAATAAAAACTTAAGTAAAACGGTAAAGAAGAATGTATAGAGTACTAATGAAAGTATCGGAGGTCGGTGGGTGTCGTTCGTATGAGAAGAAAATGAAAAAAAGAGTACAAGAAAACAAATTCAAAAATGTACATTTATACAAAAAGGTACTAAAATACGACGATGATTTTTAAATTAAAATATTTTTGTTTTCTGAATCGCGCCACTACTCGCAAATACAAGTCGTTAATTAAGTAAGCAAAGCAAACTGATCAATGAACTTAATTTACCAATGTAATACTACTTGTTTCGTGTCGATAATACGTTTTTTTTATGATGATGGTGATATTATTATTATGTTGTTGATATGATACTTATAATTTCTAAGATTGAATTTTTGATGATAGGTTAACTACACCCTTGCGTTTGTTTAAGTATGAAATAGCGTATATTGCATGTTTAGTTATCACTGTCAGGAATTTACATCGTAAGTAATTCGTTGTGGGTTTACCATTTCAAGTAGCACTATTGTCAATGTACATGCGTATAATTAAAAAGGCTTGATCAATAACTTCGAATATTATATACATATATATAAATCTACCCATGATGTGATGATGATTGATGATAATGATTGCAAAACAAATATACATACATATTAATAAGTGGAAAGAAATAAAAACGAATTGTTAAATGTAATACAAGTAACTGAAATCTAAGGCACGACTGCTAAAGTTATTTGGCGCATATGCACTTTCTTTTTTATTTCACGTATTTATAAATTACATATTTTTCGAACGCTGAACGAAGGAAATTTGAACATAAACATAGCAATTGACTACAAATATCCCCATAGGAGCATCAAATCTACATTCCACCAAATTCTACAATTGTTTAATCGTTAGAGGATTGTTTACAGATACAGTAGCACTTTTCACTAAATGCTTAGTATCATTAGTGATGTTGCTGTTAACTTGTAACTACTTATCATCATCTTCACCTTCAGGTTTCTTGTTATTTAGAAGAAAATAGGTCTACCCTGGTGAGTCGGTGGATGACGGGGAATATTATCTGCCGGTGGTTCAACGAGTGCATCAGGGTATACAGGGGGCATTTCCGGCATTGGTTTGGGTCGTTGAGTTTGATGAACTCGGGGTTCAGTAAAATATCCATAATGTGGCCGCTCCATTCCAAGTTTGTCCTTCATGCAAGCATCGAATGTAGCTTGCGTCTTACGGCAACTAACATCGTAAAGAAAAGAAACATTAACAAATAAACTTTGATTTGTTATTTTAAAAAAGTAGCCATTGCAGAAAATAATGGATTCTACGGTATCTTACGGATAAAATTCAAAGGATGAACTTCCTTTATCCAAGCACATAGCAAAACTGTGAAATTCTTGAGCACAGTTCTGCTTAACAGTTTGAAAGAATTTCATTGAACATGCCGTCACAAATTTTCCCTCCTGCAAGCATTTTCTCGGATCTTTCTCTTCTGTTCGACAGAGCATATATTCCTACGGTAAAAAATAATTAGCATAGATACAACACTTAATATTTCTATTCGCCTTTCGTATATTTTTCTCTTCGAAACAAACGATGATTTTCAATCAATCCGAATTTATGGAATTTATTGCCGGTTATCTCTCATTTTTATTACATTAAATACATAATACAACACGCAAATTTAACTTACATTGTTAACCGCTTCACATTGTTTTCCCAAATGGAAAGAACCAGCTCTTAAAAATGGCGTACTAAGTTCAATTTCTTGAACATTTAATTCTTCATAACTTGGAAGATCAGTCCCCTTTGTCAACATCTTTATCAGTATACAGCACTATCTTCAATAGTTGTCACAAAACTTTTAATATTTAATATTTCTGTTGTTAATAACTGGGAGCTGTGCGGACGACCGATCACACACAAAAAGCACCTGATCTATGCTGTAATTTTCAATGACAGAGATTGGGAGTTTTGGGAATAAAATACGAGAAAGAGAAACTTGCAGATGTTTGCACAAATACAAAATGTGTATAATTGTTTCATCGTACACCTTAACAAGAATACTATAAATATCTTGCGCTTTAAGCGCTGCGCCCCCGATAAACAACAAGCGGGGCACCAAGAGAAAAAGGCAAAAGAAACAAAGACGTTTTATATATGTACCAGCACCAACGTCGAATTTTGATCAAAAGCGAAAACTTTTTGATAATTCGACTTTTTCGCAGGCAAAGCAAATCTTTTTTTTAAACCGTACTGTACTGTACTGTATGTACTAGAGAGTTAGAGAGCCCTAGCTAATTCGACGACTACTACAACCACGAGTTCTTCATGAAAGTTCAGTATTATGTAATGGCGATAATAAAAAATGGCTCGGGTAACATTGTTGAAAATTTTAGTTCGAAGTAATTGTCATTGGAAAAAGTTTTATTTCATTACTTAAGAATGAATTACGCATAACTTAAGACAATAAATAAAAAATAAATATATTGTTAGTCAACATTTGCGTTAAATTAATTATAACTGTTATTGGTAGTGATTTCTTGTTTTCACCGTGAAAATATAATCTCTTTTTGGAGTAAGTGTAACGTAAGGTATGATTGGAATTTCATTCATTTTATCAGTGGTTTCGAGCTCAAAGCGGCGGAGTACATAAGCGGCCATCATTTTTAATTCCATCATTGCAAACTTTAAACCCAAACATCCTCTTGGTCCACCCGAGAATGGCATAAACGCTCCAGCAGGTCTCTTGGCAATTTCTTCAGGAAGGAATCTGTCCGGGTCAAATTGTTTTGGATTGGGATAATATTTTGAACTCATCTGAATAGCGGCAGGAAGAACTACTACGTTTGTACCGACTGGTAGTTCTACGCTGTTGTCGTCAATTTCTGAAAAATGTACAAGGAAATAAGGTAAGGGAACTTTTTGTTTACTTTTATTATTTGTAAGTTTACAGTATTTTTTAAAAATTTACTTAATGATAAAGGTGATTCAAGCTGTCGCATGTATATAAAAACTGGAGGAAAAAGTCGCAAAGTTTCCATGAAACAGCGCTCTACGTATTTTAACTCATTCAAAGCGTCATAGGAAAGGGTACCATCTTTCGAACAGAGCATAGGGTCACTGAATATACCGTCAACTTCTTGCCTACAAGCCTCCTGGCAGGACGGTTCCAAGGCCATGAGAAAGCAAAAAAAGTGCATGGTGGTTGCCACTGTCTCGTGACCCTAAAATTTAATCAGTTTCAATTTTCTTTTCCTAGAATAATAAATGGTTGTGCTAATTAATTTATTTCAATTTTCTCTTACTGCAAGCAATAGACTATTGACTTCCTCCATAATCTGACCATCTGAAACACGCGCTTCTCTTAGATCCGTGAGCATACTTTCAAATGGTGCCTTATCCTCGTCGGCATGGTCACTGTTTTTGTTGTTGTTACCATCGTTTTTCTCTTGATAGTGCTGTTCGTGCTTTTTTATTACCATTCGTGCAAAATCGTGAAGTTTCTCTACCGTGCCGAAGTACTGTTTTGATAATGGGTGCAACTTCCATATAAAATCAAAAAATAGCCATGGTTTCATCAGGCGATGAATTACATCTGCCTTCCATGATTGGAAATTATGGTGATATTCAATAATGTCTGCTTCGTTCACAATCACACTTGGCCCCGTTAGGATCTCACAGATGACTTCCAAGAACGTGCAATTAAGCTGTACGTTAATTTGCTGAGGTTGATCATCTTGAAAAAGTTTATCCAGCTTGGACACCAACTTTTTGCCATGTTTATTCAACATGGTAGTATAGTTTCGAAGGGAACTGAAATTCATGGAACGGTTAAGGATTTTTCGGTGATGTTGCCAAAAATGTCCTGAAACGACAGTCATTTCACATTAAATGAGAGGGAATTTTGTGAAGAGTAAGTTTTTTACTGTAACTAACCACTTGCTGGAATCAGTCCGGTTGACATAAAGGGCTTCATTTGTTCGTACATGAATGATTTTGTTAAATGGCCCATATTTGTTGACTTCAAGAGGTGCTGAAAGTTAAGTATATGCATTTTAAACCGAATATGGCATAAATTTTATTCGGTATTAGTTGAAGCTCCTTACGTTTGCAAGTTGAGGACTGTTTAAGATGACAAAGGCTTTATTGAACGCTATAAACTTGAAACATGTTGGGAACTCACGACACCACTCAAAAAACTTGCGACGAGCCTCTATCATACATCATAATGAGAGTAATATTTAACTATGTTGAAATTTATTTATACGACGTGAATGGGACAAAGTGGTATTTTATGTTTGCGAAGATACTTACTATTGACAGGTTGCAATTGGAACACATTTCCTATAAAGTGCCATATGAATGGTTTTGGCCCTGGAATCAAGTCTAACCAATTTTCATTCTTCGATTGATGTTGACTTGTATTACTTTCTTTAAGTTGATTCGACCAAGTAATGCCTTTATCGTTCAATTTTCCCTTGTCTCCATCTTTTAATTTTCTCTTACGCACAACATACACTTTAAACCTATCTAACACAAATATAACAACTACAAACACAAACATCGCTAAAACAAAAAACTGTGCCATTGTTGTTTTTTACAACATTAATATATCTAATAGTTCACGTTGCCCCAGAAAAATTGTACGAAGCAGCTATAATGAGAGATGCGACCTGTTCCAGTGCTGTGCTTCGGATAACATGTCAAAATCACTCCCTCTTTTCCATCGCGGCTCAAAAATTTCTCTTTCGTTTTTTCATCCCAGAATATCAAAAGTATATTTCGACATTTTGCATGCGACCTTGCTTTCAATTAGACGTTCTTTTTTCATTTTCTTTTAAAGGGAAATTTAGAGCATGCGATTTTATGCTGTCGGATGGTTTAAGCTTCTCTACTGTATACAATTATGCGAAAGGAATACGGGGATTCCCTTAAAAGAGAAACTGTGATGAAGCCTAAGGTATATGCCTATGCATTATGCATTTTATAGGTAAAAGGTAACCGGTAAGAATGCATGCATTTCTAATACCCAAAAGGCACAGGCGCGCATAAATGCATAGTTCTACTGCTGACTACTGTCAATAATGTCAATGTCTTACAATTAGTTGAAGAACCCAAGTACCATGGAAACAATACAACCTAGACATCAATAATATGGCATTGCTTTGCTGATGTGTTGAAGTATTGCGTGTTTTCAACACGTTTGTTAATCACAATAAATCTACATTCAAATTACATTAGTAACAGCCTATGGAAATTGTAATCGTACACTGGGTGAGTTACAAACATGTGACAAAAAATTGTAATAAGATTATTTATATTATGCAAGTTGTAAGTTCAGCGTAAATCAAGCATTTTAATTTTGGAAAGTATATCACATTTACATTGCATATTATTTAAATGAATATGAATGAATCTATATAAAATTGCTAGCAAAATATTCCAATAAAGAAAGGGTATGACTACAATATTTTAATGTTTTACGACGGGACGACCAATATTTACGTTAAACCACGCATGTTAACATACAGACTTTCAATGTTTCGGTAGACATGGCATTGGTCAAGGTTTAATTGTGTTGTTAAACCGAGGAGTTGAATGAGGGTTGCAAAATAATATAATTTTTACCGCAATTACCCGTAAGTGATTTGCTAAAGCATGTCCTGTTGTTGTAAGGTCTAATAGGTAATATAATATGGTAAATGGTAATGTCTATTTTTCAAAGGCATTTCATTGTTTAAGTCTTTGTGAGTCAATAATCCAACCTTATTAACCAACTAATAAAAACCATTGCAGAGGCATTTGACTAAGTAAAACTAAATCTCTTAACACTCTTGTGTCAAAAGCCAGTCTATGGGAAAGTCAAACTTGTCGTAGCTAGTTACTATCAAAATACAGTTGTTTACTAAATTAAAGAAAATTTAAACATGCAATTTAAGAGCTCACTCTGAGTTGACAAACTTTCAGTTCAATCATATCACTGATTAAGTCATTGGTCATTGTCATAGCTGTCCATTTAAGTGGCCGGCCAGCCGGCCAATAGACCAATATATCACTAAAGAAAGATTTCTTATGTGAACCCTAATACTTCAGTGCAGCGTTACTGCTATAGCCAACAAGTGGAGTTATTTTTGTTGCAAGTTTTCCGTCTTTCATCTCACTCTCACTAAACAGTAAAGTGCATATGTTGCGATATGACACGCATCGCATTGTTAGTGCTACCTGTAGTAAAAGAATGCTTGTTGAGAAGGTATGATTCACATTTTGTTTCTTGATGTTGTAGTATTAGATATACTTTCGACCTTCGAATTCTATGTAGACAATTGTCCATCTTTTTCTCTTCAGAGTACGCACACCTTAGGACACCTATTGCACCTGTATTGAGTACAATAGATAGTAGACGGCAAATGTCCTTGTCTGGAAAACGAGAGTTGTATGAAATAATAAATGAAAGAGAATGAATTAAAATAGTAGCTATTTTTAAATTTCAGTAGAAGAAAGGACTCGTGGTTATCTTTTACATTAATCGCCCATTTATTGACATTTATACTTATTTTTATAATCTCACTCAGTTTGCTATAGAGTTTATTTTCCCATGGAAACAATGATTGGCTGTGAGCTGAAGAGGATAAACGAAGATAACCTTGCCAGGATACTCTCTTGTCTGTATTACGATTACGTTTTCCATGCATCATTTATTATTTATTGAACCTATGTAAAAACACGTTTCTTGAACTGAAATGAATAATCTTTGGCTGGGGTAAGGGTTATAAATGGAAGCAAAGGAATGTCTTCCATTTTGTCTGTTGTTCGTATTTCAAAGTGACGAAGGATGTATGTGACAATTACTTTCATCTCCATCATTGCAAACTTAGAAGCCAAGCAATTTCTTGGTCCATATGAAAATGGTACGTAGGCGTAGGTATGACGTTGAGCAGTGTTTTCTGGAAGAAATCTATCCGGGTTAAATTTATCAGGTTCCGGAAAGTATTGTGGATGGCGGTGAATGGTGTACGGTAAAATAACTACGTTTGTGCCTGACGGTAACTCTACGGGTTTGCCATTATAATCTACATAATAAAAGTATTAGATGATTGTATTTAATTGAAGAA
>JAHZNE010006276.1:0-12399 GCA_027744055.1 Callyntrura sp. NNG-2020
TTTCTTCAATCGATATCTATGGTGAATAGCTAAAAGACTATAAATTTGTGTAGAAAAATGTAAATATGAGGTCTTGAAATCAGTCTCCTGGGGATTGATACCAACAAAACACCAACAGACATTCCAATTTAAGTTAATTGAGTCAAATCGGGAGACTTCCCAAAACCGGTTTTACGGGTAATGTAATAATGTAAGTGTAATAATAAGAATCTATCAAGAATTCAGGAAGTAAAATTTAAACAGTTCCTTAGAACAACGCTGCTGGAAGGCTGGAATACTGCATAAAATGTCGCAGGTCACAGTGCGGAAACCGGAGCATTGAATGTTGAAGCTAGATAACCGGTCAGTCAGCCAATCTCGGTAAGCGTGTGGTTTTAGGTATCAAAAGAGTATTGAAAATGCAGTCAATTAAAATGTGCAGTTTCAGCCTCCTCACATATTGCGGAGGATGACATACGAAAAGTGTCAACCGTAACTATCAAAATTTTCCGGGTATTATTTACTACTGACCATGAGATTATTTCGTATGTTGCTGTGGTAACAATGGTCATATCGCGTCAATAATGCGACACGTGGATAAGTTAATATGTATGTAAGTTTCCTGGGAGATAAACCACTCCTCTGTAGAAAAATAAAACAGGAAGCCCATGCTCCGAGACGTTAACTTTTCGAAACTCAATATGTACAATGATTTTGCTTTTTCGTCATAACTGCAAGAGATGTGATAATGGTAATTTGAACGTTCGTTCCATCATTGTTGATTGTGCTTCTCCATCTCCGTTCGTTGAGAGAACTTGCGCAATCAAGCGCTAGCAAAGCTCTACAAAAAAGGCAGATATTCGATTGTCGTACAAACATGCATGACATACTATAAATATTTTAATGTTATAGTAGAAATAGTTAAAATATGCCTAGAAATAGTTAAAAGATAACGATAATGTCAGCTTCGAGTCTTGAGCTTTGACTGCAGAACCAGCTCACTAACATTACGAATTAAATTACGAATTATGATCACCGCCCTCCTACGCTGGATAACCAATTGTATAGAGCAAGTACAAGCATACTCTATTGTTTCCTATAAGCATTTATAAGTTGTAATATAAAGTAAGTTAGTAGAGTACTAACAAGCATTTGCAGAGACTTGATATTTTACACGTGTCTTTGTCTGAACCTGTGGTTTTAATTTCCCTTGAAGATTTTGAAGTTATGTTACTTTTAATGAATCGACCCACGAACGCGCAAGGATAGAGAGTGGTTACAAATGCACATTCCGGTTAACACTGCGTAAAACAAATCAGCTACTGATACTGAAGTTTCAGTTCAGTGTGACACTATGTTTCAGATATTATGTGTCCAATTTTTTATTCAACCAGGTAACTGTAGTTTGGGTTTTAATTTAAATTTACCGCAATTGAGGTTTAAAAATTACCATTTCTGTATAGAGTTAAATACATAATTGTTGCTAGGTATATTGGCAAAATCTTTTCATTATATTGAACTTTATATATATAATCCTTCTGGCTATACAAAAAGGAAACGCTATTTCTGTTATGGGAACTTTTTCTTTTACTCAATCATTATCTGAAATTTACTATGTTTTGCGTTAATTAACACTGTTGTTGTTGAAAATCATGCAAAATTGTGTATATATGAATTGTCGAGCCATTGAGTGTTGTTGCCTTCTCTTTGTGAGTCGAGCAAGAAGTGGCTCGATATAGGCAAAAGTGAACGGGAATAAACGTGCATATTTTTTCCGTAGCCTTCCAAAAACGTTTTTACACAAGTTCATGCTTCTACAGAGTTAAAAATCGCAGCGGAGAGCGAGCAGTGTGAGGATTGACAATTTCAGTCAATATTAGTGACATTTTCAGAAGGCTTTAAAATTAAGTGATTTAATCTTTAAGTAAAAAGTCAAGTTAATCAATAATAAAAAGATTAGTTGTTTTTTTGCATTAATCCGAATTGTTTTTGTGTTGACCAGCCACTAATTTAAAATTAGCATCCACCTAGTGATAAGAACATATTTTGCCACGGTGTTGGCCAAAACTTAACAAGTAGAGTCATGGAATTGTGTGGTTAATTATCTTTATATCAACTATCAACTATTGATGGATCTTATTTTTAATGAAGATACGGTACAGTTTCGTCATGCATGTAGAGTTAGACTGTATATATATCTTGATGTTGTAGCAACAGCAACCAATAAATTAATTTTTGTCAATTTGATGTAGTGACGTTGTTCTATTTGACGTTGACGACAGGATGTACTATTACTTAATACCTTATGGCTAATACCTAATGACTGTCATTGGCGGAAATAACGTCAAAAAGTTAAAAATATTTTTTTGATTCTAGGTATTAAGAGCAGAAACTACTTATAGAACCGCGTTGTCTGTCTGTCGTCAGTCCTTTCCCGATAATGGTTAATACATATATCTCGAGAACGGCAGCGCTTTGGAAATTTAATTCTAGTACCGAAGATGTGACTTTTAAGCTGGTTGGACAACCGGTTGAAATAGTTAGTTTTAACATTTCAATGTGTAATCTATGGAGTGTGATACATGTTTCAAAATCCACTTTAAATGCTAACGCAAATTTGAACTTGAAATTAAATGCAATTAAATATTAATTAATTATTTGTTATTTTTGTAATTCGTTTTTTTCTGCATAATTACTGCAGATTTCAAATTCTAATGATGAGCTTATTAATAAACTATCCACAATATTTCAAGAATAGAGATACTACTTTATATTTTTAAGTAATGTCTATGGTGCGGTACCAAAAGAGCTATTTATAGATACCTATATTATTTTATAGCATCCAACTACAATTCATAACTTGTTGTATAAATGGAAAGTAATATAATATCCTTGGTGTATGAAAATTAACTACGCTTATTATATTATGCACTCCTATTCAATATATATTATTCACAAAAACTTGAATGTGGAACGAGTGTGAAAATAGAATGAACGTTGATAGGTGCATATTAATTGTCGATTTGTTTTATTTTATAAGCAAACCTTATACTTGATGGTGACAGGGTGACATCAATCTCTCATGATGTTACAACTGTGCCATTACATGATACGTTAGAATAATGGAACAAAAACGATGTAAAAGAGAAGCGAAAGCAAAACATATTTGTAGTCTTCTAAATTATCATAAATTACTACCAATATATAAAGTATATACTAATTGCTCATTGCTCATTATTAAATAAAACATTTTATAATGATAAATCATTTATTTATAATAAAATCAACTGTAACCCCAAGTAGTCTCACACATGGTATCCACTAAAGATTATACATCAAACAGTTTTAGCTACAAAATTATTAAATTCGTACAATAAAATTGGTGGTTAATTTTATTGTTAACTTAACCTTTTACTTTAGATTTCCTTTGTGATGTTTCAAGCTAAAGGTCAAGTAATATAGAAGTATTTAGCAAATTAATATAAAATTTATTCATTTATATTTTTTAAATCTTTATATTGTACTAACAATTCGACTTTCTTTGAAGGGCGGAGTAACTTTAGTAGGACCTCCCTCCTCCAATTTTTAGTGCGTACAAAAGCTATTAAACTAACGGTTAGACAGACTTACATCCATTTAATGGATTGCTATGCTATGGATTTTTTCCTCAAAAAATTGTGGCACATGATGACATATTCCGATGTATGTACATATTACGTGTTACATTCAAAGTGTGAAGCTACTTTACATGTCTTGATATTATTGATTATTACTGTTACATTAATGTTTGGCATATGCGATATATATGCACTGTTTCTTTCCTATCTCTAATAAATTTGTGTCAACAACCAATATAAGTTGACGACATAGAGGCTTTTCCAAGTAGCAACAAATGCCGATAAATAACTACAAAAAACCACACTTTCCCCTGCCTAGTTGCTTGCTAAACGTTATAAACCGCAGCCTTCCTGTGTCACTAAAAAGGTTGAACCTCAGTTGCATTGCAATATGGTATGACTAATGATGAATACTTAGGTTTTGTTTTTCCATCAATGAATGTCTGGCAAAATACAAAATAATATCTTCAAGAAAAGTTGTACATCAGATTGTGTCACAAGTCACATATTTGTCGTTAGGAGTAATGATTTCTCCTGTTTTTTGGGGTTGGGGAAGATAGAATTTTCAGTATCTTTGGCCACCGTGTTTAGACATAACCATGGATCAAATGCTTTTGGGAGCCGATTTTCTTTCAGAAATCGAAGTGGAAAGATATTTTTCTGGTGTAAAACCGAAATCAGAGTCTGCCATCTTGTCCTTTAAATACGAAACGTATGAATTGGTGTGTCAGAGTGGAAAGACGAGTAAAGTGGACACCCTGGGTAAATATTCAATAAGATCTAATAAAAAGGTTTTTAAAATATCTCGTGCATAAAGTATCATTTAATTTTTTGTTTTGTTGTTCGCGATTTAGTAAACTTATTCGAGGTAAAAGAAATTCGGACGGGGAAAAGATGCGCCGATTTCAAACATTGTGTATCAACGACTTCCAGCATCAAAAAGAAAATTGATGGAAGTCGTTGCTTTTCTGTCGTGTATGGAATGGGATTTCGACTAAAGACGCTCTCCATTGCTGGTAAAGTCAATTACACATAAAGTTTTAGCTCAAAACATTTATAAATAAAAGGGTGTAATCCACCTTCGTGAGAAACTACGGATAGCATATCAGTCTAATATGTTGGCTGTTTACCTATTTAGATTCCACGATATATTACAAAACATTTTTAAAAATTGTGGTGCCCTATAATATTTTATTTTAAGTTAACTTGTAGTAAACATTTATTTTCAATTTTAACGATTACCACGTTCAGCTGCGAGTAATTTTTTTAAATGTTGTGGACCCCGTGTTCGTAAATCATCCTATTGCGGTCTTTAAAGCAGCATAAAAGTCTTTTTTATTGTTGCAAATAATACTTTAAGCCAGGTGCTATAAATGATAAATTCATTAAAGTTCATTCAAACTGAAAAATAATGAAATTGTTATTTTTTTTTAAATCCACTCAGCACCAACTAAAAAGGATACCGACGAGTGGGTGAGTGGTCTGCAATACTTAATTGAAAAACGTCCCAGCTGCTACTTGGACCGTTTGGACTACTGGTTGGCCAAACAGTTTGACAGTGTTGTGATGAACCCATCAACACGAGGGAGAAATAACTTAACCTTGAGGGAACTCAAGGATTTTACAAGTCACATCAGCTACAAAATGTGCACCAGCATGCTAACTGAAAAATTTCAAGACAGCAGCATCTGTAATTTTTTTGGGTTTCAAAGGTTGATCCGAGATTTACTTTACGACCATAAGGTACAAAAACAAATATACGCCAAATAGTTCCGATTTACCTGCCACTCATTCGCTGCATGAGTATTAATGAGCGGTATTCCCGGACTATTTCCTGTATTATTTTTTTGTATTGATTTTCCCTCAGGTCTTTTCCCGCTGCTTTGGAAAATACTCTCGTGGTGACAGCAGCCACAACATTGTGGAAGGTTATCGTGTGTCACTAAACGCTTTCCAAAATTTCCTACTACGTGATCAAAATGAAGTGAAGCCGTCCTCCGATTACTACCATTATTGTCGTGAGTACGCTGGCTTAGGCAACAGGGAACAAGGTAGTATCCGTTACTTGAGCTGTCAGGAAGCTGTAGACTACCTCTTCTCAAAGGAAAACCAAGTTTGGGATGAAAATTGTGATGTGGTTTATCAAGATATGACTAAGTCCCTATCTGCATATTGGATTGCGTCGTCTCATAATTCGTTAGTAAATTGTTACTTTTTTCTCACCTTCCATGCAACTATATATTGAATTGCTTATCATTTACCGCATTTTTTGCCATGGGTCACTTGCAGCTATCTAATGGGAGACCAGGTCTCTTCTGAAAGCTCCACTGAAGCGTACGCCCGCTGTTTACTTCAAGGCTGCCGGTGCATTGAGTTGGACTGTTGGGACGGACCAAGTGGGATTCCAGTGATATATCATGGGCGTACTTTAACAACGAAAGTAGGGCTTGTAGAAGTCCTGAAGACTATCAGGGACTATGCTTTTGTGACATCAGAGTGAGTCATACATATTGCTATTTAGGTTATAGTAACGCTAATATAATAGGGCACTGCGTTGTGGTGTTTCTCTTTAGCACAAAAAGAACAAAAAAATAACCACAAGAAATTGAAAGGAAATAAATGTTTGGAAATTAACAATGAGCTAATTGCGATTAATTATGAATAAATGAATCAACTTGATTATATCAAATATTAAATTTGTTTTTTTTGCTCAATTCAGGTACCCAGTGATTTTAAGTATAGAGAATCACTGTAGCATTTCCCAACAAAAGACGATGGTCAAAAAGTTTCTTGTAAGTAGTGCTACATAATATTTTAAATTATACAGTTTTTTTCGGAAATGTTTGAAACGGACATTTTTTGGTGTTGCAGGAAGTTTTTGGTAACATGCTGGTAACAAAGCCACTTTTTAAGGAGGAAACCGAGCTACCCTCCCCCTACGCCCTTCGTCGCCGCATTCTTTTGAAAGGGAAACGGCAGCCCAAACTCAAATCTTGTGAAAGCTTCGGAGAAGGAGAATTAGACAGTAACAAAAAACCGACCACTCACCTGCTGCTGGATTCGTTCAAAAGTGGGAAAATGTATTTGCAAGAAGGTGGTAACTGGGAACCCTATTTTTTCGTTTTAAGTTCTGATAAATTAATTTACACGGAAGTTGATGGCAGTGAGGGTCATGGGAAGCATGGGGTTGACGGGGGGAAGGACACAGACTCGTGTCATAATGCCCCAATTGAAGAGTTTCATCAGAGTGAGATATGGTATCACGGGAAGATAGCTGGTGGGGACCAGGCAACAGAAAAAAGATTGAAAAGACACGGTGTTGAAGGGGCTTTCCTAGTGAGGGAAAGTGAAAAGCAGCCAAAAGCGTTTACGTTGAGTTTTATGTAAGATTTTTTTTATTTGTTAATTTCCAAGGGGTTATCTTTAATAGACACTTATCGGTGATGTTCTATATGCTAGTTCCCAGGACACCGTATTTCATCTCAACATTAATGTCAATGCTGATCGGACCCAGTTCTATTTTGTGCAGTCCGAAAAATTCGAAAGTTTGTACGCACTTGTCAGCCACTACCAAAAATATCCCCTGGACACATCTGTAAATTGAATGAGAGAATACATGCTGAACAAAACATTTGATTTGATAAATTTTATTTTGATATGTTTTAAAATTTGCACATTTCCTTCTCCCCAAGCAGAACTTTCGCATTGAACCCTTTACCCAACCAGTACCACAGCCGGAAATGTGCCCCGAATCCCTCTCCTGGTTCTACCCCAACAATCTTCACCCAGAACCGATGGATCGTAAACGGGCCGAAGAAATTCTTAAGAAGATTCCCCTTAACGGTGCCTTCCTCGTCCGCTACTCCCAGGAATACTTAAATGAAGGTAACCGACGAGACCGCTTCGTGATAACATTTCGAATGGAAAATCGTATTCGTCACTGTCGCGTTAAGGAGGACGGTCGTTTATTATTCATCATATCGAATCAACCCCGGTTTGAAAGCATCCACAAACTGATCGAGCACTACCAAAACAAGCGCTCCTTTTACAACGGGAAAAAGCTGAAGCACGCGGTGAACGAGGAACTCTACAAGTTTTCCAACAACAACCTCATCCAAAATCCGGAAGCTTACAAAGTTTACACCAGTCAGGATTATGAAGAAGATACGTGCAACCAAGCCCGAGCAGTGCATACCTACCAACCGGCGGAGGATAATTTACTGAGCTTTAAAAGAGGTGACGTCATTTCTAACGTGGTGAAGGAAGACGCGTTTTGGTGGATAGGAGACCTGGATAAACAAATTCAAAAATATTTTCCCGCCAACTTTGTCGAAGAAATGGAACCGGTGGATTCTCCCTTTGGGGAGCTTCAAAAAGGGTCATTGAACCTGGGGAAGGTGGATATTGAGCAGGGAAAAAAGGATGAAAAATTTCCACATGTGTTGAAATTGTACTGCTCGGGTAGCCCAGTGCCGTTCAGGATCGCTCTTCAGTCGGAAAAGGAGGCGAAAGAATGGTAGTAAAAATTAAAAGCACTCTTTTGCGTAGTTATCTTGTTGTCTGCAGGGGTATAATTATTTTTGCATTATTTTGTGGGAATATTGATAGGCAAGAAATGATTAACTGGGTACACAACCGCCAGGAGTCCAACACTCCAAAGAGGCGAACGTCTTGGTTCAAGTTAAGTCCGAAAAAGGAAAAAGTTGCCCCGGAATTCTCAAAACAGATAGTGTACTGCTGTACCGTACCGAAAGTATACCCTGGCCAGGTGTCTCAAGATGGAAGGGTTTTTACCGAAATGGCCAGTTATACTGAAGTGACTGCTGATAAGCAGATGAGCGTGAATCCTGAATTTTACCTGTGGCTGCATCAAGTTCAACTTACCCGGGTGTACCCGAAAGCACAACGAATTGATTCCTCTAATTACAATCCAGTTCGATTCTGGAATCATGGGTGTCAAATGGTGGCGTTGAATTATCAAACTCCAGGTGAGCTAGATTTACAATTTTTCTTGCTTTGTAGTGGGGGGATGGATACACTGAAATAAAACTAATTTCTCTTTTAGACCGACCAATGCAACTAAATCACGGCAAATTCCGTGACAATGGCAAATGCGGTTATATTCTTCGCCCAGACTTTATGTTTCGTAAAAACTTTGACCCTTCCCGTGTAATGGACTTGACCTTGAACGGGATTCAGTATGCGACTTTTCAAATCACGGTGAGAGATACATTTGTGTAAAATAAAATGACCTATACAGAACAAAAAGGTAAAAATGTTTTTTGTTTTGTTTTTCAGATCATTGCAGCTCGTCATCTCTTTCGCACCGACAATAGGTCTATTTTAAATCCTGCAGTTGAAATTGAAATCCTCGGTGCTGATTTTGATTGTCAGAAAATACACACTAGAACCAGCAACGGTAAAGAGAGCGATATAACGATAATGTGCGTTTACATTTCTGTTACTTTGAAAAATAATCTTCTCTTTTACCTGTTTAGCTGACAATGGTTTCAATCCATACTGGAATGAAACATTCACAATAAAAGTTCTCAACCCTGACCTAGCCTTGGTTCACTTCTCTGTTCATGACCAAGACAGCTTTGGAGACTCCCATTTGGCCGGGCAAGCTACCTACCCTGCAAAATGTCTCCGAGGAGGGTACAGAAGTGTCGTCCTAGAAAATGGACATGGAGAAGAGCTTATCTCCAGACTGCTGATACATTTACAGTATTCCTTCGGAAGCATAGCTAGAAAAGGTAGTGACGAAAGAGAAAGGAGTAGGTATAACTAAGAACAATTAATAGTTATGTTACCTACCGCATGATAAAAAAATGTTTTGTCTTGTAGTGATCAAAAATGAGGTATAAAAGGCAATAATTAGTTAAACCGAAACAAAGGGTCTAATTATCTGTCACGTACCTATCAACAATTAGCAGTGCTTTACATGTAATATGTTGTAAACAAAGCCAGTGCATTTTTTATATTTTATTTTCTCTCATTAAAGTGTACAGAGTAGATGTAGCGTGGGAAATTGCTTCTCTGTTATTTGAAATTCGAAACTAATTTACATATTGCATGATACATGCATAATATATCATTACTACAATTACTTAATGGTAAAATTACATCAGACATTACCACTCCATTGATGGCTTTTGTCCGAACCTTTAAAACAAAAACTGACCACAAAACCATGTTCCATGACGGAAGGAAAGAATGATTAACTCTCATATGATAAGTTCGGATAAAATAACATTAACATAACTATTAAAACAATTTTAATGTTTAACGGATCCTACTTTTCAAACATTTGAGTTAAACTTCTGATATGTTAGGTCATTTTCTGATACACACTGAAAACAGAACTAAAAAAGCACACCTACGAGAAAGTGATTTTAATAATACATAAGCTATGCAGTTCTCATTTCCAAACGATTAATATCGCCACCTTCAAAACGTCTCCATTTCACAAAACCCGCACATTAAAAATCTTTTTGTGTAAATACGTCATTACCCACAACGCAGTAGCAATCGCAGTACCAACCGCTAACAAGTAAAATATTCCGATTACGTTTTCCATGCCCAACTTCTTCATTACCTGATTGGTAGTATTTGGACGCGTTAACTTTTTCTTGTTTTTCCAATGAACCCGATCCTTCAGTACTAGCTGCTGGTCCAAGTCCGCCCACTTCTTGTACAATCCCATATCTGCTGCTAAAATAAGTACCCGATCGAATTTCTTTTTGTACGGAGATCCTTTGGGAATGACAAAGGCGTCTATGGATGGACAAACACTGTCTGACGATCTTCGTAACGGCACGTTGCCATAGCTATCGCTCAAGTTTGTGTAGAACACATACTCTGCATCATCCCTCCATGAAATGCATGCATAATACGGATTTCCCACGGCTTTCTCCAAACATTTCTCAGGATCTTCTTCGTAACGCAATCGTTGAAAGATGTTGTTTATGCCAAAACTTTTGCTTGTTTTAAAAAATGTATAACCCAGTCCAACGGATTCCGGCATTACGATTTGAAAGTAATTGGGTGACGTTCCCGCTAGTTCTCGAAAGGTGGAAGGAGGTGGTACTTGCAAGGGTAAAAGGAGAAAGGGTACTAACTTGGAGCGATACGCAGTTGTCACGACAATCCCAAACAGGAACCATACCAGCTCGAGCAATCGTATAAGGGTTGCATTACTTGGCCCGACTTCATTTTGCTCTAGTAGCGTTGCCAACAAGTACACTCCTGTGTTGTCCATTGTAGTCCACCAATCATTGGAATTTCCCAAGGTCATCAAGATAACGCTGTAAGATATTAGGATAGTGACTGTCGAAAAAACTAGGCCCAACCAGACGCTAGTGTGAAATGGCCAAAATATGGCTTTCCATGTGTACACCGACTTTGATCTTAACCCAGTGAAAAATACCATGTTCGAGTAGCTTACTGGAAAGGAAAAATCCACCTCCAAGTTTCTCTCGTAGGTTTGCCCAATGGGAAATCCCATATCTGCTACTTGATTTAATACATCTCCCATTATCCCGTTCCACTGTCCACTTTCCAGAGATCCCGAGGTGTGGCCTGTTGATGGAAAAACATTAACGGAAAAATTGTACCTTTCCATTAGATACTGCAGTGCT
The DNA here is from genome assembly GCA_027744055.1 of Callyntrura sp. NNG-2020. Taxonomy (NCBI): domain Eukaryota; kingdom Metazoa; phylum Arthropoda; class Collembola; order Entomobryomorpha; family Paronellidae; genus Callyntrura; species Callyntrura sp. NNG-2020. The sequence goes on from JAHZNE010006276.1 coordinate 11,237, forward strand.
AGGACCCACAGACCCCGGTGTAATTGCCACTGATGACTTTGAGAATCGTAAGTGATTTCTACAACGCACTTGGAGAACATTTGTGCGCTAACTTGGAGTACACAAGAACTTTGTCCAAGATCACACATTTTTATTTAAAAATTTTATAAATTTTGTAAAACGTGTAATGAGGTGATATTCATAATTCATATTAATAACAAAATACCGTTATATTTGGATTGTGAATATTATGCTAAGCTCAAACTAAAATGTTCTTGAAATATCTTTGCAGTTTATATACTTATAGATTGTATAAGAATACATTCATTCCTCTACGTATTTATTATGCACACGATAATGTTATCATTACGGTTGAGCGAGTGTATTTTTTACGTAAGTGCCAAATGACAGGTTTCTCAAAATATGGTGTAATATGTATGGGTTATGCTTACAACGAGAGTGATAAACTCGATCATTTTTAGAGTGTAAATCCATTTATATAGAATAAGACATTATTTGTCCTACATTAAAACACAATGTCACTATCCAGCACCAGTGTAGCTTATCTGTACTGCGGTCAGTAGGAAAGACATTGTTCCAAAACAATTCAGCTGTCGGTTCACAAGGAATTTTCTATTTCCTGGTCAATCGTAAAATAGAAATGACAAATGACGTATACTAAACACGTCTCCCATTCATAATTTTATTTTATTGTATTTTCCATATCATACGTATTTGTGAATATTTAGTAGCAATATTTGATTGACAGAATACTTATCCGTTTTCAATGATAGCTTATCATAGATGTACATTCAAGGACAAAATAGTGTGATTCTTATTTAGTGAGTTTTCGTGTATTTTCCGGTACATCGTCGTTCCTGAAAGTATTCCTTCTTGATAGTTGTGTGACAGGCTTTTCTGCCACGATGCCACGTCTTTACGAAGTCTTAAATTCCAAAATGGGTTCTTCATAATGACTTATGACCTTGAGATTAATACTTGTATTGCTTTTACCATTGATGGATTTGTAAAGGTCTCTTAAAGTTACCTCCAACCAACGGTACTGTACTTGTGGTGAAATAAAATGCATTGGTTTCTCTTGCCACAAACATTCGAGACAAGCCTGATTCAATATTTTTTGTTATATAAATACACAATTACGGTCACGTCACTTTGAAAATGTG
>JAHZNE010006277.1:0-16882 GCA_027744055.1 Callyntrura sp. NNG-2020
TCTTACCCAAGTGGCCTTTCATACTTTTTTCGCTCATTATGCTTTTTATGCGAATTATGCTTTTGAAAGGCCTTAATTATTACTAAAGCACTACTACTGCTGCTGCTATTGCTACTATCTGCATATTCCTTTTCTTTCGCCTTTGTACTGCAGACAAAAACTCGTTTCTTGAATTATCATAAGAATATGTATAACACATTCTGATAAGCTTACCGCTTCGCACACAAAATTGTTCATTCCCCTTAAATGCTTGAAATTCCAGTAAGGAAATACTTCAAGCTTTTATATGGTGTAACAAATTAACAACAATAAAATACGAAAATCGAAAAAAAACAAGCGTTTTTGTGCGGTTATACAATAGCCCGCATCACAAGAAATCAAATGAAAATGAAGCACAATGGCCAGTCAACCTGCAAAAAAAATACAGATTAATTCAAGTGGAGGAGTCTAGGAGGAGTGTGTAGGGTTGAGGTAAATGAAGCAACAGCTGAACGACAGTCTCGATTGGGGTTGAAGACTGTTAATGTATTAGATCGTAAGTACACACACACACACACAGAGGGGCACACACATACACGCCGATATGACGTTCATCTTTAGGAAAACACAACAAAGGTCTTTGGGATAGACTTATTGAAGAAACAATAATAATATTGTGGGCAGCAACCTCACAGCGCTTCCAGTCAAAACTTTGTGATAACCATGTTGAGTCAACTGGGAATGATCGCCTGTAGTGCATTTTTTAAGATTGACATGACGATGTGGAAGCAGTACGACATTCCATTGCATTTAGTAGGGAGTGAGTGTGTGTATTAAATTTGTACGCGCATCAAAGTAACTTGGTCCTTTGTTGATTCGACATCTCTGACAGAATAAAGACCAAAGAGGGAGAAAAAAATGCTCAACCTCAAACTCACATTTTCATCTATCTCATATTCCGAAATCAACTTCCATGTTGATGATCATGACGAGAGGAAAAGAAGGCAGTTGAAGGAGTACAATAACCTTGAACCAAGGACGTTTTCCCCCTTTCTTTTTAACGTCTGTCCGCTGGCGTACCAGCATCATTTTTTTCTACTTCTTTCTACACACCAGAAACCATACCAATACGTTTAACAAATGAAATGAGCAGCATATGTGTGTGCGTGTGTGTCTCACTTGCCAGTACTGGTTGGATCAAGAGGCCAAAAATGTGCACGTCGTTTTGTTACTGACGTTTGCTTCAGCAGTATCGGGCGGTGGTAATCCATAATGTCAACACAGAGCAACGGTCGCATTCTTTAATACTGGCAGTAGTGGCAGTGCATTAACAATGTCTCTTGCTGAATGGGTAATGAACTTAGGCAAGTTCATGTCTCAATTAATACTCACTCTAACGTGCATACATTTACAGGCACAATTATTGGATTTCTTCCACTGCAGCAGTCACATTTCACATATTTGAACTATGAACTTGCACTACCTCTTGTAAAGTAAAATGCAAAATGATCTGATGCGTGTAAATCATTTTTCCAGAAATAAAAGGAGCTATTGTACTTTTGCTACCTCTTTAACTACCGTTTTCCCTTAACGTCAAAATTCATTAAAGTAACGTACAGTTACAAACTGTCCACCACCTGACATGCCCATTGTTATGGGGAATATGGTAATTGTTTATATCTTCCTAACTTAAGCCTATATCTTTCATGTTTGTAATTTTGATGTCATATTACCTACTTGATGTACACGTTTACATTGCAGGTGTATTCTCATTCTACCCAATTTACCTGTACTCATTAAACATTTCACTCTCGCAGAAATTTAGTAATCAATCATAAACGTCTTTATTAAAGCACACGGTACGCCACCGGTACGGCATGTTTGGTTATTCTGGCAGTGTTGTGTTTAAGTTTAAACAACACGTTGCCATTGCGGCGGACATGTTTAAATGAAATAAATAAATAAACCATTCAATTTTTGAACATGTCCAGATTCCTAATACGCAGCAACCTGGTCGAAGAGAGGATTATTAGTAGTACCAACATATCGTGGTGTTGGTTTAGGACGACGAAAAACCCCTAATAACATTGTAGGACTTTCCATCAAAAGCCACACCATAATAATTCATGCATGTAATGTTTACTTATTACTGAAGAAGTGTAAGCAGCTACGCTAATAAATCTTTTCAACGTGTCAAGACGGCAGATTTAGTAAATAGTAGGACGGGTAACCTTTCTTCTTTTTTTCTCTTTCTTCAAATCAAAGCCAGCTCCTCACCACAAACCCTTATCCCACGTAGCAGCGCACCACTAACCGATTACAATGCGTACTGTTGTACGATATGTTATTTTCCTGGGCACTCGCAAACGTTCCTCAATTCAAAATTCGAATGAAGAGAAGAGAAGACTGGTGCACATTGCCTGGCAATGATGACAAGGCGATGAAATTCAGTTTTTCCTGACATTCCCTTTCCGATGAACAACTGCATGCCTTTTTCTGCCAAATTTGCTGCCGGTGATGATATTGATGGCTAGTCATCAGACCATGAGGTGTAGTTGTAGTAGGTTGGACAGTTTTTTTTCGAGTTGTTATGTATCTCAGAAACAACTTGTATGTTATTATTAAATGTCTCAATTTCGGTTTAGTATTGATGCCGTCATTGTAGCTGCGAGATGATTTTATTGTTCAGAGTGTATGTAATAGCCACTAGAGGTACATTTACGAGTACCTTTCGAGTGCTTCTTTAAAATATTTTAAATAATAAGTCATAAAACCATGTTATAAAATGCATCGTGCCTTTTAGTACTGGGAATGAAGTGGCATAATAAAGGACGAATGCAACGAGAGATACTAACTTCGATATCAGCACGTCCCCCAACTTTCGGCCCCGTGAAATACATACTGACAACAGTCAAAACGAGTTATATTCTACGCTATTGATCTTCCACACCTTCCAATCTTCACATAGCTGTAAAAGTATTCTTGGATGTGTAGCCCGAGGGACGAATGCAAGCACATATTTCTAACATTTCCACTTGAACGTTTTTTACAGCTGTTTTACAATTTAAGTGCCGAGTTTCAAAATTGGCCGTGCATGGCACTACGAATAGAAGAAAAAAAATCTCTCTCGAGTTTTATTGCTTTACTGCCAGAGTTTTTAAACCAAACCTTACGACATGTACACGTATACATTTGTATTTGTTCCGTGTAGGGAGATAAAAAAAGAAGAAGACTATTATTTTCAATGCAAGCAGGCTGAACTAATATTGTCTCATTATATGGTATATCGGCAACAATATCACGAAATAAGCTTTTATGTACACCACCAGGAAAGGTAGAAAGTAAGTAAGCTCCAGTGTCTTTCTTGTTGTCTCAAAAAAACATTACAAAAGAGCAGTCAGTTAAATCAAATCTAAAGATAACAACAACACGTAGTATATTTCCACAGCGGAGAGTTCCTATTTCTCTGTTTATCCACAATCCAAATAGGTATACTCCTTTCTTACACCAAATGCTACCGCTACCTACCCTTCCCCCACTTTCATGCCTTTTCAATGCCCACCGTTGAAAATATATTCATTGTTGTTGCGGCTAAAAAGGTACTTAAGAGCAACAAAAAAATAGTGACCACGGCACGGTCTAGGTAATGCCTTATTTCTCTGGGATGGATGTAGAGAGATACACTTATTCAAAAGGTTCAATTTACTGCAGTAACTAATTGTAAATAAATCTAGCTCTGGTGTAGAACTCAGCTTTTTACCATTATTATTTTTTTACCATTATAATTCTACATAAAAGAATCCCTTTTTCTTCATTCGTGACTCCTTTATAAAAAAAATAATGGAAACTTTATTCATTCCATTTGAGGTGTACTGTAAAAGAATGTGTGGTGTTAATCATAAAAAATGTCCAACGTCAGAGAGAGAGGCAGTAGGCAACAACATTGGGGCCAAAAATGGGGGACAGATTTTTCATGTATGTATTTAGTGTTTACCACTGCGCAACTGCCACACAACGTACTCAACTGTTGACTGAGGGCAATAAAAAAGTGAAAAAAAGCTTTTCACAATATGTGTATAATTGCATGTCCATACACATATTTCGTGTCTTGTAATTTTATTAAGCACAAGGTATTATAAATAAATATATAATACAATAACTAGATAAGATTGTTAAAAACCCTCTTGGAGGAAAGATAGCTGGAATACAGCTTGAAAGATTAAACTGCCAGCATCCCACAGTACGAGGAACACGGGAGAACGTCCCAATCTATTCCTTGTAACTGGTAACATCATCCCAGGAATGTGCCTCTGAATAAAAAAAATGTATCTCCTGGCTTTGATTTTTGGAACACACAGTAGCAATTACTACCCAACCAAACTTTCAACTTCATTCGATGAGTAAAGATGAATATAGGTAGGCATGATGATAATATGCGGTATCACGAGTCGGCATATGGTAGTTGGCAGTAGCTTAAAGCAAATTTTACACAATCGTGTATACACTTTCTCTGCAGATTATACTTTGTTATTATTAGCGTTAGAATAAATTGCTAAAGTTTTTGCTCAAGTATCATTTTCCAATTTTAAATTTCACACCACATGGCACAACTGTCAAATGCTCATTTTGAAATTATATGACTACACACGCTAAAATAGTGGTATGTAACCTACGGGTTCGGTAGTTAGGAGGAGAAATGGAAGTTTCCCTTTGTTGGAATAATCATTTTTAACCTTTCCCAGTACATTTGCCAAAAAAATGATTGTTGAATTGTTTAAAATTTCACAAATTAACGAAACATTGTTAGTTTTGCAGGCGCTTACTTTCTACGAGTTTGGTAGGTATATTTCAGAACGTTCACACGGAAAAAGTGGGAGTGACATCAGAGTAGTAAAGCGAAGCGATGTAAAAAGCAGCAATTTCAGAATAGAATGGTTTAGGTTGGTAATACATTTAAAAGTACAGGAAAACAATGACTACGCAAGTATAATTGTGAAACTACAAAGCCGCGTATGCATGCCAATATTAATTTAATGAATTGCAAACTTGTGTGTTTCGCTTACTTGTTTCAGGACATCCTCAGAGAGCCCAGTAGTAGATGATAGTGAAGATTGAATATTTTTTGGCGAAATGTTGTTGTTGGCACCGTGTACGAGTTGTTGATGTTGAGAATGACTAGAAACTTTGGAATTAGACGCACTACTACTTCGAGAAGAGGATGAAGACGTTGACACACCACTGGATATACTTATGGCTCGGTATGCCCGATTAAGGCTAGACAACGATGGAGATGAGGCAGACCCAGTGGAAGTCATGCTCGCAACGCCACTTCTGTTGCCGTCGGAAGGAAGCAAGTTGTTGGCGGATTGCTGTGGCGCTTGCTGCTGATCAACGACTGAAGTGCCGCTGTGGTCCTTTGGAAGAGAAAACATCAGTCGACTGGATTTTCCAGAGAAACACAAATCTTTTTCTGGTGGAACATCAGCCTGACTTGAATTTCCATCGGAAGAGGATACCGATGATGCTGATGAAGTATTGGCACATTTTCCCTTGTGTCGCTCATAGTAGGAAAGTAAAGCTTTCTTTTGTATAGCTTTTAATGTCATGTCAGCCACTTTGTGCTTTTTATCCGGATCTAAGTAACTGTAAGACATGGCATTGCTACTGCCCGATTCCGAAGTACCTTTGCTTACATTAGTTGAAGAAAGTGATTGCATGAAGCCACGGGGTGATACTGCGTTAGCCCTGTTTCCTTGGGGCGAAACCATCCACTCATTTTGTGGCTGATGTGGCTGGGACGAAGCGCTTTGTTCATCCATGTACATGCCCGCTGGAGAGTTTTGTAGATTATTCAGAGATGAGCTCTTCATAAATGTTGACGTTAAAAATGCTAAATTGTCATTGCTGTGTCCTTGTCCCATTTTGGGGGATGAGGTACCGCTTGTAGATGGAGATGCGCTGGTTTGTTGATGAGACTGTTGCTCAAGTTCCATTATTCTTTCTGCAACAGAGGGCGGCTTGCTCGTGTCGATAACTGGGGAGGATAGCGAATGCGATAAGGACTTGGCACCCTTCAGTGTATTTGAAGCCTCAGCGTTAAAATTCTGAAGCAATTTCGTCATTTTCTCTGTGGTGCTTGGAGACGGAGAAGCATCACAACTGAGATTACCACTACTTCCTACACTGCCACTTGATTGCGTTGGATTTGTTTTATCCACGTTCAAAGTATTCGGTCTTGTGTAAGTGTTGAGTGGAAACTTTTTCAAGTTGGGTGGATTGTTTGCACCGTTATTACTAGTACTAGTGTTGTTACCATTATTACTATTACCACTATTGTTTTTGTTACTACCGGAATGTTCCAACGTGTCGTTACTGTCTGATTGCCACTTATTATGTGAGGGAGACCCATTCATGTGCTCTAATTTGCTTCGCAGGCTGCTCACTCCATTTTGCTGAGCGCCGTGAGGGGGCTTGTCGGGGGTAGCGGCATGTTGCTTTTGAGGAGAGGAAAGTCGAGAAGAATGGGCAATGTTTTGTTGCTGCTGCTGCTCATTCCAACCTTTTTTCATCATGCTGCTTCCTGTGGATCCATTCTTTCTACAAATTGAAGAATTACTAAAACTGCCAGGGTTGTGTTTCAACCCTCCCGACAATGTAGAGCAACTACTACTCGAGTGTGAGTTACCACCAACACCACTAGACAAACTAATGTCACTCGTGGAACCATGCCACTTTAATGTTTCAGTCCCTGAACTATTGCTGGAACTGTTTGTAACGACCGTGGTCACACTTTCTCGTCCACTGATTCCTGCAGACGCAAGTTGTGCACCCACCAGTCCAAATAATGGATCGTTGGGGTCACAAATACTGGATAAAGCAGCTAGGTTGATATTTGTATCGCCAGACCAAAACTGCTGGTTATTTTCAGATTCCCTGCGTAGTTGGTCAAGAAATGGGGTGCCGCTGGAAATGTATGAAGATGAGTCAGAGGATATATAACTGTGATATCCTTCTGATTGAGGGTACTGCGTGATTAACTCCTCATACTTTTTAGTGTACAGCTCGAGATCTTCTTGTGTTAGCGGCTTACTCAAAGTGGACTCCTTTTCAGGAATAACTCGTTCAGGAGGAGATGGTACCATGTATTCTTTCTCGCCGACTACTGCGTTTCCAGCATTTGCCTGCTGCTGCTGTTGAGCGTTCAATTGTGTATGATAGTACTGAAGTAAATTATGTTGATGTTGCGTATTGTAACCCGGCATTGGATTCATATTCCCGTGACTATGACCATTTTGTTGATTTGCCATCAGATCACGGTACAAAAGCGGGGGAGGTACAATAGCACCCTCGTTCCCTTTTGGCAAACCCCCATTCATTGGTAACTGGTGATGATGGGGACTATGGCGGGCTCCAGATGAGTGTGAAATCATATGTGAGTTTAAGAGTTGTGTGTCTGGTTGGCTTGTGAATGCTTCTGGAGGGATACGTTCACATTTTTCCATGACAGTTTTCAGCTGTTGGGTATATGAGTGATTAACTCGTTTCATGTACGGTCGCGCATATGAAGGAGTTTTTTCTTTGGGGTAATCAGTTTGTTCAGTCCAAGATTTACTGCGTGTGCTTCCAGAGCCTAACACTAGTTTCACCGGATGAGTTTCACCAGCAGGATCGATCTGTTGAGCAGATGAAACAGGAATTGGCCATGATGGATACTTCTCATGTCCTGGACCGTATCGTATTTGTTTCAAGCTTGAAGAGTCTCTCACAGGTGCGGAGTTATTGTTATTCAAAATACTACGGGAATCTATTGTGTTCCAGTTTCCTCCAATACAACTAGAAGTTGCGGACGTTGCAGAATCATTGCTTCCAGACATGGCTCCAGTAATTGGTTTACTATTAAGATTATTTGTACTACCAGTATTGCTACTAGGCTCAATGTTATGGCTTTCTGAAGGATTGCACTGTATTTGCAGGTCAGAGTAACCAGGTTCTTCTTTGGGGACAGGGTTGTTGCTATCACTTCTTTGGAGATTAGGGGTGGAAGGGTAACGACCAGGTTCTGCGAATGCGTTATCATTAGATTGTAGCTGCTGCAATTGCACTACTGATGAAGATAACGACTGTTGTTGACTTAAGCAGGTGCTTGACCCAAAATGGTTGTACAATTTCTGATGTACCTGTTGCGATTTTGGATACACTTTTCCGAGCGTGTTCACTGCCTGCTGGCTCGATGTGACCATTGACAGCTGGGTTATAGATCCTTGTTTGTGTTGCTGCTGTTCTGGGCGAGGAAGAAGCAGCTTGTTTGCTCCTGCACTCCCCAAATTTGGAGTGGAGCGAGCTGGTGATAAAGTGGGGATATGTACGCTCTGATAAATGGGTTGTTGTGGCTGGGAATCAGATCCAGAATTTGTCGTGGCTGTCGAAGCTGATGAGAGTTTATTTTCGTCAGACGTCTCTGCAAAACATTTTTGCTGCAGTTGATTCTCTTGTAACACGGCATTTCTCAAGCTGGGCGTAGATTTGGCAGCGATTTGGCTATAATTATGGTACGTATGTGAAGCAAGTTGTTGGCTATTTAATGCCTGCGCTGGAATGTTCCGGTACTGAAAGCCACGATAAATGCCATAAGAGTCGTTTGAGTTACTGTTGATTACGTGGTTTCTAGGAAGGGTTGAATATACGGATGCCTGTTGAACGGCGGCAGAAAACCCGCCCGGAATAGGCGGAACTGACTGAGGATGCAGTAGTTGAGAATTATTTCGGCAACCATAAACGTTTTGATACTGATTCAAAGCTTGCGCGGATCCCGAATGTCCGCTACCAGCATTTAGGCCTAACGATGAATTTGATTTCTCTGTGGTCCACACTGCTAGTCTGTAAACCAAAAAAAAGATATTTTATAGATGACTCAATAAAATGAAATCATGGAGGTAGGATATCCTAATTTTATGTCGTAATAAAACACATTAATTAATATGACTCAGAACAAAAAACACAAGATTTTTACAGGATGCAATGGAGGATAATATCAGAAACTTCATCACGATCGAATGAATTTCTTGGAATATGACACCCAATTCTGGACACGGCTGTTGCAATAATGTACAGGATGCTGACTGATATTTGAGAAGCTAGCATTACATTAAACGGATGTCTACCTACGGACAGTCTAAAAATGTACTCATCAGTGCTGCAACGTAACTTTAGTATCGCCATCGTCGTATATTGAAACATGAAGGATTGTGCATGTACCTCTTTCAATTTTAGGTTATTCGATACCCGATGAATGTCGTGTGATATGAGCTATATCGTTATATATATGATCCCTTAATTGTCATTGAATTATTTGAATGACAGTGCAGGCAGGCAACAGAGATTTTTTTGTTATAAATGCATTATTGGACAGAATTCGTCGGTCTACTGCTTATACATTAGATATCTAGTACCTGTTGTACTGAGATATTTTTAAATGATTTTCTTTACAGCGTGAACGAGTACATTTCCGAAACGCTCCGCAACAATACATTTATGGAGTGGACGTAGGATAACGTGTTACTGCTCGTATTATACACGTTCTCTTACTAATATACCTATGCTATTTTGTTTCACGGGTGTACAAAACTTCATAATATGCCAGTGAGTCATGCTCTTTGTCTCTCGACTCAAAATGTCCTTCGACGGCAATTACATTTATGTATGATTTCATACTTAAAAATAAATTGAGAGCCACATAACACTTTCATAATAACCCATGCGACCAGCAGTATAATTGTCTATTATGTCTTATGTCCATTCGTTAACATATATAACTGGTAGACTGACACAATTCTCTATGAAGTGTTGTTACTGTCGAACAAGCTTGTTCAATATTGGTTCTGTTGAAAGTCAGAGTAATTAAGGAACAGCTTGCCAATTTGACCTAACTGATTGTCATGTCAATAAAGTACGTTACAGTCTTTATTAGCTTAATTCAAGTGTAAAAAGCACACTTCAAAGAATATTTGTATTTGCATTTACTAAATTTAGGTTGATTTTAAAATTTAATCTTTTTGTTTTTTAGGCACCGATATACCTTTAAAAACAAGTCTAAAAAGCTTCCATAAATACATACGGTCATAACTCGTAAACGACTAGTCATCAAAATACAATATCATGTTAGCACGCACTAGCTGGTCTTAAATTCTGCTACACTATTGTATTCTGCCTGTGTGTTTGTTTGGATATTGTTATAATGCGATGCAATTTATGAGTCGTCAAATGAGTAATCATCTGTGTTCACTTGCAAATATGTTTTACGTACCTATTTCTACTGTGACCATTTGCGCCACATAATGCACAATAAAACCAGATTGGCACTTGGCAACATTAACAAGTAAAATATATAGCACAACACAATGCCAAATGAAAATTAAATATTTAATCAAAAACTTGTTGAAAATTTGACTAAATAACTTGCATTGCATTACAGTTCACACACCACACATACATGAATTGATTGGCACATCAACACATGTAATGTTTACATTTCATTGGTCGCGATGACACATCTTTGCATTAATCTGTTTAGATTCGCATGCACAATTTATTTGAAAAAAAAACTAAAAATATCATGGAAAACAGAACCACAAGTTGGAGTGGCTCACAGCCAGTCACTATCACACTTGTCTCTGCATTCGCCCATTTATTTGTCTTTTTTCAACACTTCATATCTTACATAACACACTCCGCGTATTTCCCCTTTTTAATGTGAAAATGATACAGTAACCAAAAGCAATTAGACATACACACACACACATCCATTTAAACTGTTTATTTCTTATTTTTATATTTTCATTTGAGTGGCGCAGAACCGCGATTTTTCTATCAACCACAAAAATTCATCTTCAAAAATTCGCAAACTCAACCACAAGGCAAGCAACAACACATGAAAGATCTAACCGGTGATGACGATGGAGGAAGAAATAAACAGACAATTTGCCGATTTTCATCAATGATGTTCCTGACCAATAATATTAGTTCGGCGGATTCCATCCTGTCAAAAAATCAACGTCAATGAACTGTTTTAATAAAGTTACCTCCAACTCGAATTCGAACAACCTGATCCGAAACCAATATTTTCATCACGTCACGACAGCAGCAACAAACTCAAAATTTTTCATCTAATTCAAATCGTCCGACACCTCTCCGGTGTTCATTTTTTTCCCCGTCTCCTATATACGCACACACTATTTACGATGTAGCACTCGAGCAGATGAAGAAAAAAAATGAGCGCAAACTTGAACAACAATCTATTTGACAGTCACGATAAAACAAACAGCAAAACATGATTGCTTCCACTATGACTATAAGTTTTCTTGTCGGAAAACTTACATCATGAACTGACTAAAACTACAATAATAATAATCATGTAATAATACAACCAGGTTATAATCGTTTAACTTGACGCGCTGCTGCTTCATGAGCAAAAAAAAACAGGACGAAAAACGTAAATGACTCAGGCACAGTGCGGCGCGGTGTTGTTGTTGCTTGCAAGAGGAATAATAATATTTAGTCTCTTCTCTCGCATGGCAAACCATTTTGCTCTGTTTCCTAACTTGCCAGAAGAAGATGAGGAGAGAGAGAGAGAGAGAGAGAGAGAAGTGAAAGAAAAGGCATACTTAGTTAACAAACATTACAGACAACACTGTTGTACCGTTTGCACGAAACTTTTCAAGTAGTATTTTGAATTCCCCCAGCATTCTCCCTCACTCGCTGTGGCTTTCTTACTAGAGTCACTACTCACACACTCTCACAGAGTGGCCACAATGCATTGAAGGCAGACACAGGCAAGCGTACATGCAAATGCAAGGCATTTTTGTTGGCTGCGCGTTATTGTTACCGTCAAGAGTCAACAAAGGCAGCAATAGCAGCAGCAGCAGCAGCAGCAAAAAAGGTACATTTTTATATGAAGAAGAAAAAATGAGGATCAAGAGAGAAAAGAGAATTGCTAGACCTATAGTAATTGTGGATGATGCTGCTGATTGCAATGCAGAGGACCTGAGGATTATTTCAGTACTCTTTTCACAAGGCAGCTAGCTCATCGTCGTCGTCATCGTCGTCATTCTTATTGACCCAGCCAACTTACTCCATGCACCATGTATTATGTATACATACCGTGTCAACACTAACTTCACGGACAATCAATGTACATATTCAATAATATTGTGTATAGGTGCTGCTGGGTCTTGTCTTACATTCAAAAATGTCTTTAAAACTGCTCAACTTACTAGAAGAATGGATAACTGCTTACTGCTGCTGCTTCCTTAAGAGCAATACGAACGAAACAAGTTGTTATAATGACACAGCCATCCATCTCACGTCTCATCGTCATCGCACAGACGAGAACTGCCATCAAACGCAACAGTAATAAAGGCAGGTTAGGTAAGTAATACCCTGTTCGTTGCGATGTTTCACACTGTGTGCATTTGCGTACCTGAGCCGTAATCATCATCATCATCGTAGTCGTCCTCAAGAAGATTCGGTAGCCCCACTAACGAAATACTACAGAAGGCAGTGAGACGAAGAGGAACGTCTTTGGGCACAGTGGTTCTTACTGTTGATTGTTGTGGAGTGAGTGGTGGTGTGTGCCATCTTTTCGTTCAGAACACAACTTTGCTTCAACATAGGGGCCTCTCTACGACTTGGTGGTGGGGATCATGAAGCCACAGACAGACATCGCCATACTGACGAGTAGTGATTGCAAGTAAGCTTTTTTCTACAAATTGATGATGAAGCCAAGGTATTCATTTATTGTAAGTATGCGTACCACTTCACCAACCAAACAATTTTCCTTATTAGCCGACGTAAAGCATTGCTTGGATTACGAGAACAGAATCGTACATAATATGTAATATAATGATGTGCCTCGTCTTTACCAACAATACCATGAGCTACTTGCCCATTACTCATTTATTCTTTCTCTTTCTTGTGGTCTAGTGATATTACTACTATATGATCGCTTTTCGAAAACATCATCGTGATCACGGCGAGTCGGATTGAAATTACAATTTCAACAAGAGGGAATACAATGCAATATGATACGTGCTATATAACGTTATATGGTTATAAATATAAACACATTTTTTCACAACTACTGTTGCAATAATACATGCTAAAGAGAAAAATTATGGGCAGCATACCTTGGTACTAACTCAGAACAACAATATTGACGTCAGTAAGTAACACTGTATGCATGTATGCAGACTTATACAGATTCCACTTGGGTTTTGACTCATGTCACTAGTCAGTAGTGGAATCCCAGTGCTACAATTATTAGTAAGATGAGACGTTTTAAAACAAATGTTAAATGTTTACATTGTTGGAAAAAAGGTAGCGCAGATGAGAACGTCTTGTGCATTTACAAACCAAGACATGGCAGGTAATGATTTCCCAAAGTAGAATTTTAATACGGGAAATTTACGGGAAACCAATCAGTAAAAGTTAAATTTATAACTTTCTATGTTCTTTTAATGTATTTGTATTGAACTGGAACCATCATCACAAAAAAATGTTTCCGAGTTACGATGAAAGCGTGTTTCAACTTTATACGAACAATTTGCGTCATACTGAACTGGGCATACATTCTGATCCTTGCGATGTACTTTTATATGAAAAACCATGGTTGTCTCTTACTTGCAGACTCAGAATTAAAAAGTATAACTAAAGGTACTCGTATGTCTATTCCTCGGAAATATTTTTTAATGTAAGACTAGCATATGCATACACGACGGCCGGAAAGCCACACAGACGGACAGGACAAAGTCATCGTTATATAGCACTACCCAACAAGAAAAGGTAGGTAAGGGAATAAATCGAAGATTGGAATGTTGATAGGAGGGTATGTATGGTCAGGACGGCAACGGCAGTGCTATTGAAACAAGGAAAATCGGAACTAGTTTATGTAATGCAGGGGGTTGTTGTAGCTTGCTTGCACGGCCAAATCCAACGGACTGGAGATCTCTGCCTGTTTATGGTATCAAGGAAAAAGAGAAAAGTACACATACTTCAGCATCATTCATTTGTACGATTGAACGACATGTACCCCCGTGTGTGTCATTCTGTACCTTATATTCACAGATAACTGTGAGGAGGGGCAAAATTAGAATGTGGATTGTGCTAAGGAACCCAAACATGAAGTTCAAATCGAAAGAATAAAAATAATAAATAAAAATATTAATAGTATGCAATAGTTTCTCAAAACGAAAATGAAAAATTCGTTCACGCTTTGTACCGAACCGTGAATTTATTAGGGGGACAAACAGCGTACCTACACACTTTCTGACAAGAAAGGCAGGATAGTAATAATCAAGTGCAATACTATTATTAATATTGTATTTAACATTGCAGAAACTTAGTTATGTAGAAAATAAATGTAGTAAGACGAATAATCAAAAGAGACCATTCAAACACCACCTTGAGGCTAAATCACGACTGACTCCAAATACATACAAAGTAGATAGAGGAGGCAGCTCGACGACTTGGCACACTTACGTCCCGTCATCGCATCCTTTCGTTGTGCACCTTCGTAGTCATCGTCGCAAGCGAAGTTCATACTGCATGCATAAAATCGTGTAGATGTATCCATAAAAATCAAATCTCCTTTGGATGAAGCAATGTTAGAAGTACGACCTGTTTTCGAAAGAAGAGTAATCCCTACCACCAGCCCCCTGTATGCAAAAAAAACATATATACAGTTCGGCTCAATATGGATGAACCGACGGACTGGCAGACTGAACTAAACATGAAAAAGACAAGACATGCAATTCAGCTTTGACCATACAAAAATTGGGAGTTTTAATAAATATAAATCTTGCACACAGCCAGAAAAGTAGTCTCCTCATCATAATATATCCTACGAAGTGACCGTTTCTTGCTGTAAATTTGATGGCATCTCTGCTAATATTTGTGTCTCCTTCTTGAGTATATATTTGACAATTTTAATGGCAACATTTTAGACAGTTCTCTTGTTCTCTGCTTTGTTTGAAAGTAAGGTACATGGAGTAGCGAGTATATCACATTTCATTGGCCTCACCCTGATTCAACGTTGAATTACAATTGACACGACTCGTTGCCATTTTTCGTTATGTACGTAGTAGTTGTTAGATTTTCAGCTTTTTTTATACAGAAGCAGGATTTCCAGCAGACCAGTTTTTGCACGTTTCGCAATCTGAGATGCACAATATTGTAATGGATACAATGGGAATTGTAAAGTGGAAGCAGACTCGTTCAACATTTGAGAACAGTAGGCATAAAAAAGTACATACGGTTTTCCATATTACCAGAGCTTAACCGCAGCTTTAACAAAATCCCTTTTAATTTTCAACCATTGCACACCGCAAGGTAACCGTCAGCTAATTACTAATAACTGATGATGGATATAAACAAGACCAGCTAACATGCAGTCTTTGGGGAAAGCAGCATTATTTTGTAATTCCTCTCTTCAATGATCCTCCTACAAGCTTGGCTCGATCGAAATTGATGATCTGTATATATCGTCACAGTCATAATGAGAAATTAGAGAAAAAATATACAAAAATGGTAAACTAAGAAGCAAAATCAACCAATCCCAATTCTCTGAAATGCAATATATATACAACACATGCCGCATGTTGATTTTACCAGTGTCCACATTCGGAGGCCAAATTTATCACCATGCACAATTGTTGACTGTACTTTTGAAAGGTTTTATTAACTACCTGCATACAATTTTTTTATACAGGTAGAATGCTCCTTCTTGCCAGCAAAACTGCATAGATAACTTTCATTTTACGAAATGCTTCAAAACTTTATAATAAAATATGTATTGTAAATACATGAAAAAAATACATTCACGGATTTTTGATGTGACGATACCTAATGTGTGCACAATTACACTAATGAAATCATTCGTTGTAATGTTTGCAGAAGGAGAAAAAATCAAATTTTTCATAAATATACAGTAACACACCGCGCCCACATCTTAACTTTCTAAGTTGCTGGTTGCTGCTGTGATGCTGCTCGGCTGTGGTACAGGCTGATTAATTGCAATACAGGGATGCAATTAATACGGACTTAGATCAAAGAACAAAATTAAATACATAAAAACCAGAAAAGGAATGTAGCTTGTTTCATTTTAAATCAAGCCAAGACAGCAGGACTCAACTTTGTGATGTGGCAGTGGTGGTAGTGGGTGAAACACTTGCTTTTCGTACGATTTATCCTTACAAACACGGAAATATCTTGTGTAACGTGAACATGAAACTTGTATGCAGATTTTTGACAACTAGTTACGTATAAAGTTTACGAGTTGGTTCTTGTGTAAAGCATGTACAACGACGACGGGCAACATCTTGCTGGATGTCTTTAACTTGAACGCCTTTTGACTTTGCAGCTACTAATAATAACCACATGTTTTTGCAAGTATTGCGATAACTTGGTTCAAGCGAGTACATATAAATGTCATTGTCGTGTCGTTGTAGCAAAAAGTGGATGCTGCTGCTACCGAGTAAGGCTCATGATGTGAAATTTGACTTTATATGTCTGTGGATCGATATGCGAGTTTTGTTCAGTGCCGCGGCGGTGGTTTTATCGTTTGAAGCTTCAGGTTGCGTAGGTCGACTGGTGGGCACCTACTACATCGAGTATAATATTGAGTTCACTCACAACGTAATATTATATTATGGAAAATACAGTCTACGACTTCCAGTTATCGGATTTGCGGAATTCTCCAAAATAAAAAATACGTAATTATTGTATTATTAATTATCGGTAATCATTTTTCAGCCTTTGATTTGATTAGTAAAATGTTTATTTTTGGTCATACAATATCTAAAAAGCCAGCAAAGCTTATAATGTAGGACCAGCGTCCTGCAGTTTAAGAAAT